>JAIPMN010002037.1:0-23921 GCA_020650975.1 Apostichopus californicus | reverse complement strand
ATATATATACACATATATATATAGTCAGGAGCAACTTGGTGTTAAAGTCTGCACTCGAACTTATATTGGGTCAAATAAATAAATCAAACACTTACAGTAGCTCAAATCCTTTTTCTGATTAATTGAACAATTCTGTTTTAAAGTATACACTATTTGTATAGCTAACCATGACAAGATATATAGCTAGCTAACATCTAGGGTGTGATACTTGTCAAGTGAAATCAATCTTATTTCAATGTCTTGAATTGAAGTGAATGCATAATGAGTCCCAAAGGACAAAATGTGTTTATATCGCATATACATATATCAGTTTTTATGTTACAGATTATTCAAAGAACTAAAATTCCTTTTCCATCATAACTTTTAATATATTACAGTAGAAATCATGATTTCAACTTTAGAATAAACAAAGTAGATTGAGATATATGAATCTTTCTGCAATATATCCCTATATTACATTCGCCTATGTCTGGGACAATACAACAGGAAACTGCCAGTGACAGTGGCCAATGGTAGCACACTTTGTCGCGTACTACTATAAATATAAGCCAAGATGGCTTTCACCGATGGAATTAAAAAACATTCTCTATATATGTGAGATTCTTGTATCTATGTAAACAACTAAAATGACCTCAAGAATCCTTTTAGAAGTATTTGAGTTGCGACTGATCCCAAACAATTCTCAATTACAGAGTAATATTTTCCAATCATCTCTGTGAACATAGGGTCGGCTTTCTGGCAAAGTAATACTTTGTGTAATGAGTTACTGATTGCTTAAATCCATTAGACGATATCCGCGGTCATTATCTCAAACCAGAGATTGAACCATGGTTTGCTATTATCTCAGACCGTAGGTTGGAAATAAAATTTAGTGACCGTGGCACAATACCAAAAATAAATTTTAAAAAATATGATCAGAAGAGACAATAATCACAATATAGGGATGCTCATTTGCCTCATTCTTGGAAAATATGTTAAATGGCTTCATCATTCCAGCTGATTTTGTGTAAATTTGTAGAGAGTGGCTGTACACAATCATGTATTAGATTTGTATTACAGTGTGCATTATGCCAAGTAGAATTTGTATACAGTACAGACACCCATCAAAGCAAAGTAAGAGATCTAATGTAAGTTAAGTTATCACCATTGGCTACTGAGAAAGTGATCAAGTTGATTTCATTACCACAGAGAATTGGTTTCCAAACTTTATCAAACTGTTGAAAGTGTTGCCCATTTTCTTTGTTCATGTTATGATGTTGACAGAGGATTTAAGTAAACAGATTTTGTTTTAAAGTTTAAGATTTTGTATCACCCATCTCTATTTTAATATAGTTCTAAGAAAAACCATTAAACAACCCAAAACGACATAACAGGTCATTAAAATAATAAAAATCCCTCAATATGTGACTGGATGAAGGTGTATGTATCTATGACTTGCTCAATAAACTCTTCAATTATGTTTGCGAATGAACAGAGAACATATGATATCTTCTATTAAAATGTGATACAATTTTTGTAAACTATTTGGATGTACTGTTCACTGTTAGTATCTCCATCATATACAGACACACAAACATACAATTATGGTTGGGTATGCTTCTCAAACTTGCAGACTTTGATATCATCTGAGAAGAGACAAAACTCTTCACACCAAGAAATTTATGAGTGTTATTAGCTGGCTGAAATCTGATCCATTCATTGCTCAATGTAGTACACCAGTGCTTAATATCATAGACACCAACCATGTGGCTTTAGTATATAAAACAGTAACAAGTAATAACGGGTAGAATCTCAAATGGCACATAGTCAATATATTTAGATATTGAGTATATGTTGAGAATATGAGAGGCATCTTCGAGAGTCAGGGTGGTCCCTGGGGATAACTATCTCACCCTATTTCCATATTTCATTTTTCCTTAAGTTTCATTTTGAAAATGAGAAAACATGGTTCTTTATCTCATATTTTCCCAGGTCTCCTCCATATTTTCCCAGGTCCCTTCCATATTTTTCCAGCCCCCCCACCCAATTGACCTCAAGCTGGTGGGGCTGTATGATCCCATCCCTCTCATCAGGCCTGTTTATCTGAAATTTTGCACTACTTGGTAGAAGCTTGCCAAGTACATATTTGTAAATAATAACCGGGATTACAATTACCAGAATAGCAATTACAACCTAAATTATTAAAATGAATCACGGAAAAGAATGTGAAGTAAATGTTGATTAATATGACCACTTTTTAATTTAATTGCATATTTCAGACTATTTAAATACTCAGAATTATTTTACTATCACAGAGTGACCGTCTGTACGTTTATATAAAAGCTTACAAATATTACAAATACAATGCATAATTTCTCTAAATTATAGCTGTAAAAACATTACTTTTCTATATATTTCTACTACAACACCTTTTCAGAAGGGCTAGTTCAAAATTATTTTGATAAAACTGAAATCATACTGGTACTATACCAAAATACAGGAAAGTAAAAAACCAATTAGTTTGGTAGACTTGATTTATTAGCATTTGCAGACAACCATTACAGCAAGATTTATTGATAGTCTTCTTATAGCACAGATAAATATAGATTCTTACAATTATCTTGTCTTGAACTCTGGCTGGATGCATACTAGATGCAAACTAAAAGCAATACACGGCTCTGTTACTTTTGATATTTCCAACAAACTTAAAGAAACCTATCTTTTGAAAGCTTTTTAAAACCACTAAAGTTGAAGGATTTGGATGATTAAGTTCTACCTCTATTGCTCCCAAATATTCTTGGAAGATGCAGCGGTCATCGGCATGGTCACATATGGTCAAACTTTTAGACCATACTAACCAGTGTTTCCTTTCACTTTTCACTTCCAGACATCTGTGTACAGTGTAATCTCAATGATGGTGAATAATTAATTCTTTGATCTACTTTATCTATCTTCTGCCTTGAGTTTGGGTCAGCCACGTCAAAACGAGGACACAGATGGAGCTGCAGCATCACTGCAGCCAGGCTGCATAGGACATAATCTTATGTAACCTGTAATTTAGTGGGATTCACTGGTCTGCAGAGGTAATCTCATTTGATATTGATGCAGCCTTGCTGCAGGGGATTTTACAGCTGCTGCAGCTGTTTTTTCTGGACACAGGGTTTCAATTAAATGCAGTATGCAATATGGAATATATATATATGTTTTAGTACAACAGATGTGGGTCCCACAGATTTAATGTAATGTTTTGCTGTTTCATTTATAAACCTTTGAAGCTTAAGTATGTCAACAGTTCCTTTATCGTTACTTTGATGCAATTTTGGTACACAAAGGCAATGGTCTGCAAATCATGGGATGCGAACAACAAAATGGACGAGAATAGTTTTCAGAAATTGTTTTGGGGATTGCAGATGAAGATGGATGTTTTTTCAACATCAATAGTGATTGAGGGTCCTTGCTAGTTTATATGCATTCTGAACACAGGTTCTGATTGCAAGAGGAGGGTGTAGGGTCTGTCCGGTCTTGGCACAGGTTCTGATGGCAGGAGGAGGGTGGAGGGTCTGTTGGGTCTTGGCACAGTTCTCATGGAAGATCTTGGGTCTTGGGTCTGAAAGTTTGCGCAATGCTGTACTAAAGTAACAAATTACGTTTACAGGTATCATTCTGTTTGTTTACGTTCAACACAAAATACAGCTTTAAGTTAAAATTTGTGCTAGTAACCATGGTAACAATTCATGGGAGTAAAAATACAAACATTTGAAGAGGAATTAAAGAGTGAACGATCTGATTATAAGAACTCTTGCAGAGCAAAATAGCAGAGCAAGATGGAATACTGCAAGCAATATTGTGCTTTAAATCAAAACTATATACAATATAGACTTATGACATATGTATGTAACACCATTTAATTTGATATAAAACTGCCATTTTTCTAAAATTGACACCTTTGAGAGAGAAATAACAACAGGTGACCTCTTCTTTTGGACAAAGGATTGAAATAGTTGGCCTGCCTGATAATTGTTTCTGCTCCAAATAATCGTTAAAGAATACAAAGGAAGGATTAATCACACTCACATTTTCAAAGAAAGAGAGAAATGAATCAATAAATATACCCTCGCCCAAACTAAGGTCAAACTAAATATCAACAAGAACACCTGTTTGCGTAAAACCTGTCAAGATCACACCCGGTAGGCATCATACGCTCATTACACTTTAACCTTACATATATAGTAACAATAGTCACACACTATGCTGAATTACGCTTAAAACCACTGTTGCTCACTGGTAGCTAACAGAGAACGCTAGCTCGGGGATGTCTGCTGTAAAAATTATTCAGGATTTCAGAGGCATGCAAGCAGGAGAACAGATAAATTCATGAGATGTACGTTGTTGTGATGAGTGTATAGTTCAACAGGAAGCTCGGGACAAATTATATATAAACTGGGAAATAACAGGTGGTAGGGAAAATAGGAAAAAAATCAAATAAGAAACTGTCATGTGTAGAGTAGAATGTATGTACTGTAGCAGTCAATGTAGAGAATACTAAAGAGAGGGTACATTATATGTCAACAGTACTTAGGAACCTGTTATTTAACATGATCAATCTCTAGGCATGCAACTTCAAAGACATGTGTACATCAGGGATTGTACAAATTACACTATTGCTATAAAGAGTAGAATACATATACTGTACTGTAGCAGTCAATGTAGAGAATACTAAAGAGAGGGTACATTATATGTCAACAGTAGGAAGCTGTTATTTCAGATAATCAATTCTAGGCATAAACTTCAAAGACATGCATACATCAGGGATTGTACAAATTACACTATTGCTGTAAAGAGTAGAATATATATACTGTACTATAGCAGTCAATATTGCGAATACTACAGAGAGGGTACATCATACAGTACTGTATGTAAACAGTAGGAAGCTGTTATTTAACAGATTAATCTCTAGGCATGAACTTCAAAGACATGTGTAAATCAGAAGGGAACATACAAATTACACTATTGCTGTAAAGAGTAGAATGTAGGTACTGCATAATCAAACCCATTATGATAACCCTAACACCTTTTATATGACGGAGATCATTATGATGAATATATCTATACAAGTATGCAAACTCAAGTTCTATTAATAAAATATGATTGTTATTATTGCGCATGAATTGGGTTACTTCTAATATATATACTCTATGTGTGATGCTGTATGATTTATAATATCTTCAAAATCATTTAATGAACATTATTTGCCAATCTTTGTTATGTTAATAAAATATATATGCTTCTACTTACAGAAAGATATTTATTGATGGAACTATAAAAAGTTAAGAGCTATTTGAGGTGTATGATCTACGCCCGTAACATGTAAGGCATAAACATGGCTTTTAGGTTTGTGCTTCATTACATTTCATGCTGTCTAGCAAATCTTTACTGCTGCATAAGAGCTACAATCTTAAGTAGTATAGCAAGGACTATTGAAAAACCACCCAAGATTACCGTGTGTATAATAGTAAGTAGAAAGATTAATTACTAAAGGAACGGTGTTTAATGACAGCAGTTCCCAGGCAGAAATCTATCCGTATGGATGAGAATATCCAATTATGTAGATGAATATTATCACATTAGGTTAAAATGAAATATATCTTAAAAGTTGGTTGTATCACAAGAAATGAGATTAGGATCTGTAATTTACCACTTTGCACTGATATAACCCTCTCAAGTTTAGGAGCATATATTACAAACACAAAGTATATCATATCTCTAAATATTGTGAAATGCGTTGAAGGTCATTAGCCGTAACACTTTACCACAATAGACGATGCAATTATGATTCTTATTATGCAAAGTAAGTAAGACCTACTGTAAGAGTCTGAACAATTTCATTTAGTGTAAAATATATTTGATTTGAAATGTAACTATAAATTCTAAGGTTTTTTACACATAAACTTGGTTCACCTCATGCTATGTGAATATTGCTAAACACTTTTGTTTTTCTGCCAAGCAGCAAAAAGATGTAAAAATTAAGATATTGATCTTAAAACAACAATATATATCAACATTCTGTTAGACCTTCTTTCTCTAGTGTCGTCTTCTACCAAATGCACTTTTTGTGTGTTTTTAATATGCAGGCTGGTGCAAACAGTATCTAATGCAGCGAGGTATGTGATGCTGTTAAACAATCTTTCCCTAACTAACCTCTACAAATCACCATTGCAATGTGTTCATGGTGCAATGGTCATATCAAATTACCATAGCCCAAACTCAAATGATGATAATGTAATTCCAATCTACTTTTTCGTTAGATTTACGATATATATTCACAGCTTTGTGTGAATTCAAGAGATGGAGTAAATGGTGAAGGCAAATGTATAAATGAAGCTGTTGCCATGCAATATACCACATACATACGTAAAGCTGCACTATTAAAGGGATAAACAGGGCAAGGCCGGAGAACAAGAGGAACTCTGGAGAAACAGCAATGCATTTAGTTTCCTTCTTGGGGTAATTTCCTAGTAGAGTGACTATTTCCAAAACTATTTGTCATATGCTTTAATATGTAAGTTTGATTGGTAAATAAGGATAAATTTAAGACATAATTCACTTTGATTTCACCTTTATTTTATAAGGCACTGTACATGTCAAAAATAGGATGCTGGGGGGGGGGGGGACTACAGCCTAGCTGGGTAGAACATACTGTACAGCTAGTGCTCTGCAGTTTGGGGGAGGGGGGACTACAGCCTAGCTGGGTAGAACATACTGTATAGCTACCTGTAGTGCCTGCAGTTGGGGGGGGGGGAGGGACCACAGCCTAGCTGGGTAGAACATACATTTATAGCTGTAGTGCTCTGCAGTTTGATACAATTGACTATGCTCGTCTGTAGAGATAATCTCTATTGTTGATTCAGTCTTGCTGCAGCTTCACTGTTTGACATGGCTCCTCACCATACATTAATGCAGAGCCTTCTGCATTTGGTCCCCCAGTTTTAGTAAATCCTACTGTACAGTAGTGTACTCAAAATTACACTTGATCAAACTATAACACACTGGTAGATTTTTACACCAAATGAAATTGATTAGATTCTAAACATTTGATTGTCCAGACATGTTTACACTCAGCAAAATTCAGATGCCAAATTAGGGAACATTTAATTTGTGTTACTTTTACTTAATTACCTGAATTAATGAAAACTTGACAAATCAAGCTACTTAATTAGTTCGTTATGAAAGCTATCTATTAATAGCATATCAACTCTAAACAGCTGTTTAGAAGAGATTTAACTTACCTATTGATTCAGTAATATGCATATTCATAGTTATCATGAGACACATGCATACTAATGTTCTGTGTACAGAAGTTGTGCCCAAGTCGATGTACTATCCGATGCAGGAAAAACTGACTGGTTCTTGGTGCAAAGGGTATCAATTATATCATCAGGAACATGCAGAAATTATGAATATTCACGTTACTGGACTATTGTCCAAGAAACATCCAATGCAGATAACACAGACTAGGTCTTGACTCCAAAAGGGTATCAATTATATCATCAGGAACATGCAGAAATCATGAATATTTATGTTATTGGACTATTGTCCAAGAAACATCCAATGCAGATAACACAGACTAGGTCTTGACTCCAAAGGTATCAATTATATCATCACGAACATGCAGAAATCATGAATATTCACATATATCTTGCACCAACGTCCATGAAAAATCCACTGCAAGAAAAGTCAGAGAGGTTTTGGCTCAAAAAGGTATCAACTATTTCCTTAGGACTACACCTAATTATTCACAACCGCTTTTGGAAATACCCGTAGGAAATGTTGTTTGTTTGTGAAGGATATATGGGTGGGATGTGCATTTACTATTAGATATATCTTTACAATTAAGCCTAACTATCATAATTGAGTGAGGAACATGCATAAATTAATAAATTATTAATATTCATGTATGTCAATAATGTCCACAATGCAGGCAAGACATCGAATAGATCTTGGCCCTCCAAGGTTTTAATCATACACCCAACCTTCCTTTCCTACTGTAGCTCCCAACTATGAGGATTATGAAACATGTCTGCTTGGCATGTACTGATTAGAATGTTAGTTACTGCATCTGAATGTGTTCAATTGGCTGTGGGCACCATGCAAGCGGTTCTTCTACGTAGGTTAATGCTGAATGTTGTACTGAAGCCCCAGGATCTGAATTACAAACTTAATCAAGAATTGAAACAGAGTTAAACCAAAGAAATATGACACTGAAAAACTAGGAACCCTAAAGCAAATTTACATGAAGTACCATTAGTCACAATGTATAGTCATATGTCACATTATAACATAATGGTATAAATCAAACACACAAATATGTATTAAGCCTCTCTGTGTTAGGCAAAGCTAACTCAGTTTAAAACAAGTTTATAGCAATGGAAACATTTAAAGCTGTAGTATTCACTTGAGGATTTTGTTTATGTCAACTGCGTGACAGGAGGGGGGAGGGGGCAGTGGACAAGTAGGGAAAGTAATAGATTTATTGTCACGAATTACACACAATGGCTTAAAAACACAGCAGTGTCCATATCAGATAACAACATGTAAGTATTCTATGGTTTTTTGAAAGAAAATGTCCATTTCGAAACCCTGTAGTATATATACCACACTAAGCAAAATGGTGTGCACAGAATGTCAAAATATGCTGTAATCCAATTAACAAAAATCTGACCAGATCAAGATAAATCCAGACTGCTATATATAGAATAAACAATGTTGCAGGATACTTAAGAGTTGTATTCACATATTAATATCCTTCACAAACAAATACAGAAAACCGCTTCTACATTAAGAAACAGGCTCAAGCCCACCACTGTATCCTACTGAATTCTCTTTAAAACTGAGCCTAGTCTAAAAAAACGTTAGACGAATTCTTCAGTTCGTAGAAACTATGAACAAACACTGCCAATAACTGATAAATGTAATGGCTTGCATACTGCACTATAACTCATAACACAGTTTAGTGTCTAATGCTAACAAAAAATTATTACAAAGAATCCAACTACCTTTGTTGAATAGTTCATAAAGTTTGGGTCAAAGCTTTGTGAAGGAGGGGGAGAAGGGAAACCGGGGAAAAGCTATTTAGTAAAATCAGGAGCATGGAAAGCATTGTTTCTTTACAGGTTCAAGGTTATGTGTAGATTGAAATGACAATAACTTCTGCTAGTCACAACAGAGTAGGGCAATGTCAATGTAAAGATCTATCTTATGCATAGTAAATGACTGCAAAACACTGATTAGATACACACTGTTACATCAATGAACATTTTATTTTGCTTTAATACACATGATACAGAGTAAGAAGTAATAAAATATTGTTTTGAGTTCAAGTCAGAAGTAACAGGAACCTCATTGTTGTCAGGCCAGAAATACTTTGTTATAAGCCCTTCCACATATAAATATTCATCAAACAACTACAGTACATATGCAATAGACTGGAGGATTAGAACTTGCCCTATTAAGGACAATCTTGATTTTTAGCCTATCTAGGCATACTGTTGTTCACTGTGGTATACATTGCAATATACAACTAGTTTGCTGAGAGTCAAACCATAATAATCTTTATTGCTTGTGTATCATGTTCTGCTGTAACTGTGTGCAAATTGATATATACCAACCTACAGTACTTAGTAGTGCAATATCACTGAACACTGCTCAGACTCATTTGTTGGAGTAAATTTGTATTGATTTTGGCAACTTTTTCCATTACTTTGGATGCATTACATTGGCTTGACTTGCTCGATTGCATATAATTTAAAGCACCGAAAATTTTTAAACAGTTGCAATTCTATTTTTCTTTGTCATTAACAATATTAAATGTGAAAAATGTGTCTGGGTCAACAGGCTTCTAAAATTGAGCAGATTGATTATTAAATGTTTACAAAACATAAAAAGTAAAATCAATTATTACCTTCGCTATTTAGAATAACTTGATGAGACTACTGTTGCAGTTTGATGAAATGTTAGAGTATTGTTCCATACCAATAATAAAAACAAAGCAATCTACTAATCAGCTTAATATATACTTAATGAAGTTAAGAATGTAAGGTTTGAATTTATTGTATGCAAATGATGCTGGGTCTGGGTACTTCTACTGTGATTATGTTTAAAATAAGAGCTTTACTCATGGTTTTACATTATAAGCAAACTAGCTAGGCTAGATAGGCTTAGACAAAGTTAAGAGAATATCGTTGTGTTGTAAGCCAGCTAGGCACGGGGTTAAGTAAGTGTTCAAAGTAATAGGCGTTCACAGGAATCAAACCGCTGTGCGACATTAATGTAACAACTAAACAGTATACTTTTAGTACAGCTATGTACTAATATGCATCATTGTGGGAGACATGATGTTGCCATGGGGACTGACAATTCTACATAAGCCATACTTAAGGTAAACCAATGGACACATTAACTACTGTAGTCATGGAGTATTTTAACATGCTTTAACATCATCAGAAGACAAGCTCATACCATGTTACCTAAACCTTCATTAGTTGAATGTGGGTTAACTTGCCCAGTGTTTTATACCCCACTGAAGAAGGTGGATATGATTTCAGTCTTAAACACCTGGTTTGTGGTTACCAACATCGACTGGAGACAATCATTGGTTGACAGAGTAATATTACATGGAAAAAACAACCGTAAGAAATAAAAGAAGTTATTTCAACTTGATACTACAGAAGTGTGTTTTGACAACTGGTAATCTTAATGGGTAAACCTGACATTTATATTCTAAGACCACCACGAGTTAACACCAATAATTAACTGAATTAATCAAATCTATTATTTAAACATTGTTTTCCCTGTACATACCTGAATCTGAGTTAAGACACATTTTGTACATTATAGTGACATCTCGCTTATAGTCCTTTCCCATAGCTTCATCCGTCTGTTCATTAAACACTCCCAGAAATCATCTTCACCAGAAGTAAAATTGAAAGACTGTTCCCAAATAAATCATATAATTCGTTCTCCAGCATTACTTGCATGAGACCTAATGTTTGCAATGATCATGTTTATTACAGACACATTACTATATCTATGCTTTATCACAGACACATTACTCTATGTATGTTTTATTGATGATGCACACAGGGCTTAGAACAAACCTCTCAATACTGTGTGCTTCTGCTACTGCTGTATATGTAGGTTATATCACAAATGTGAAATATTCTCCAATCAGCTGGAATAAAAAGTTAACATATCTGCAGGCTTCAGCATCACATTCCAATTTACCATATACAAAAATAAAACAAAGGATCAATTTCTTTACAATTTGCTTTCTGATGAAGTCTCTGCTAAGATAATAAATTCCGAATTGATGTATTAAATATGCTGTTTCCCCTGACGACAGAAGTTCTTTACCGAGCACGATGCATAAACTCTGACAAACAAGTTAAAATCAAGCATTGCAGTAGAGTCTCACCACACCTGTTTTAATTTCTGTTGTTTATTAACTACAGCTATGATACTACATGCAGGATAACTTCCAAGCCTTATTTGCTACATGCCTGCAGAGTAAATCCTTCCATTGCAGCACACTAATGTAATCATTGTACGTGTTTCACCGATTTGTCTGACATTTTGATTACCAGAGCGGCATGGTGCGTATTATATATTTTCCACCTCTAACGATCTTGACCACTCAGAGTGAATTGCTTTGGCTAGCTGGCTGGTTTGTGCGAGAAGACGGTTGAGACTATTCCTCCCTACTTCGTAGAGACAGAGTACATTATACACACACACACACACACACACACACGCATACGTTGTTGTTGTGCAATTCAATAATCATATTCATCAGCTCAGAGATTTGACTTGCACAGTATTCTAATGACCTTGCAAGATGTGCAGAAACCTACCATGATCAACAAATGTGGCTATTTTAACAAAGTGTGAATTTAACGCTAGTCTCATTTCAGTTGAGCAGTGATCACTCTGGTTGACGGTTCATGAGGGGGGGTGGGGGTGTCTTGTGGCAATCAAAACAGGTTTGTCTCGTTAGCTTTTGGGGAGTGTTACAGGGTAAAAAGAAATTGTAAATATTTGTTCATGGCAGTGTAAAGGAAGGTGTAATCATTGTTTCTGTCCATTTGGCAGGGAACGAAAATAATAAATGAATTAAAAAGGTGCCCTCACAAGATTTCAAACATTTCAAAAGAGGAAAAATGTTGTTCTGATGTTGCATTGCAGCATTCTCACTTACAGTATGTCCATGTTACTATGTAAATAGTTAGGGTTACATTATGTAAAGCAAGTTTTCAAGTTTTTAAATATTTTTTGATTCATGAAATAGAAACACATCATCACTTCTGTAGATATAAGGAAGTTAACCTACTTTGCATTGATGTGGCAGTTTAGAATTATATTAAATTATGATAGTTAGGCTTGCCTCTCACTTTTGGTTCAAATTAGGAATTGCTAACATTTTAAAAAATTGCAAAGAGAAACTTTATATAACATTGTTCTATCCTAGATTATGTAATATTCAAGTGTGGGGAGAGAAGAAGAAGAGGAAGATATGTAGTGTGGTCGTCGTGGGGATGGAGATGGGGAATATTTATAAAGCAAAATTCAATTGGGTATTCCTATCAATTTTGAAACATATTCGTAACCAATTTGTTCAAGGGAGGTAGAGTTTTACCAGCAAATATTCTACAGGAATTTCATATCAAGTTTAAGATATAGGAGATGCAATCTGTTAATTATACCAAAGCAAACACTTCAAATGGGAAAAGGGGGGTGGGGTGGAGGTAGAGGGATGGGGAGGTAAATATTTACTGCTACAAATAAAGGTCCCTTGTAATATTGTCTTCACAAGCTCTACCATGAACCTTTACATGATGTCAATGACTTGGACTTAAGTGGTGACCACAAATGACCTTTGACCTCCACCAATTTCAATGGATTTCTTGCACTCACCAAGCTGGCTCCACATACCATGTATAAAGTACAACAAAGATGTACTGTACTTTTAGAGTTATCTTGTTTACAAAGTTTATAGACTTTGACATCTGTTGGCCTTAAATGACCACTGAACTTTACAGAAAAGAATATGGTTCCTGTTCTCATTATGATAAATCCACACTACATATAAAATTAATCCACAATGAACATTTTGAGTATTAGGTGTCACATTTACACACATGCACTTGCACCCAAACACACGCCATTGCCATCGCATAGATTCTTTCTGCCTCAATGCCTCTCCCAACCCTCTTCCCACTTTATCCAAACCCCTTCTCCCTTTCTCTCAACCCCTTCTTCCTTCCTCCCAACCCCCCTTCTCCCTTTCTGATTATCCCTTCTCCCTTTCTCCCATTGGGTTTTCCTTCTTTCATATTAAAGCACAATTGAATATTTGCAGTATGAAATGAAAATGAGTTCTGCATTCTGAAATCTTTTGGTTCATGAACATCTCTCATATGTCTTGTATTTATAGAAAGTTTACACTACTTTCCTGTATTCATGAATAATTCATACTGTTTGCACTTCTTCACTCTGATATCAAGCATCCTTACTAAATGACCTCTGAAGTTTGTAATGAATTAATCATTTGAAGTATGTCAAATAGTTCATACTATTAGCATTTCAACATTCTAATATCTAGCATCCTTTCTTATTGACCTCTGATAAATCTCATGAATTATTCATGTGATGTACGAGAATAGTTCATACTATCTGCATTTCAACATTCTAATATCTAGCATCTTTTCTAATTGACCTCTGATATTTCTCATGAATTATTCATGTGATGTACGAGAATAGTTCATACTATCTGCTTTTCTCCATTCCAATATCAAGCATCCTTACTAAATGACCTAAGTGACATTTCTCATGAATTATTCATTTCATATACATGAATAATTCATACTATTTACTCTCTGTACACTCTGTATGTCTGATGGATGAGGCCATTTGCTATATTTGCTCTGGTGCACATCACACACTCACTTTAGTCACTTTACAAGTACATTACAGGAGTAGAACACCGCTATCCACACATACCTAATACTGTAAACTATCGCAATGATGAAGACAATCACTAATTATGCAATTTATTTCTCATGAATTATTCATTTCATATATATGAATTATTCATACTATTTACTCTCTGTAGACAGATATGTCTGATGAATGAGGCCATTTTCTATATTTGCTCTGGTGCACATCACACACACTCACTTTAGTCACTTTACAAGTACATTACAGGAATAGAACACTGCTATCCACACATACTTAATACTGTAAACTATCACAATGAAGAAGACAATCACTAATTATGCAATCTTCCTCTGGCCATTTGGGGATATGTTTGTCTTCCCAAAAGGAAAAGCTTCATCAGCGAGTTTTCTCACCATCAAAACTACCTGATGTTGGTTTGTAAAGTACTACAAACATGTGCACAATTGAAGAAGTCACCCGGTGGTGCATTAATAATTGTAAAAGATCAGATGCTATCTGTCTCTTCGAGCTCGATAACAGACAATGAATATTTCATAATTCAACAAAATTCAAAGTGTATGAAACCTTACAAAGGATAACAATTATTAATAATCAGAAGAAAATTGTTTCCTTTTAAATTTTCAACTCAAAAAGTATCTAGAACTCATTCAAGTTTCTTTTCTTTTCAAATTAGCCTGACATTACTGAACTATATGTATGTATATGCTGCTTATATGTGTGTGTATGCATGTTATGTTTGTGTGTGTGTGCTGGGGATGTGTTATTGTGTGTGTGTGTGATCTTGTTATGTGTGGCTTTTTTTGTGTGTGTGACATTTATATGAATATATACAATGTGTATACTGGGTATGTGTACAACCGTACAAGTTTGATGTAAACATGTTTATATATCTCATATACATATGTGTACACAGTTTCATATGTACATGCTTGTTACCTGCATGCATCCCCCCTATACATAAAAGAGAGTTCAATTTCATTGCACGCAACCCAGTGTTGGTGAAAGATGCATAAAGCTTGAATAATAAATTTAGAAATATTAATATTATGTAATGCTGACAATTTTGTAAGCAAATGAAAATTTGTTTATAATTTCCCAGTCATTATTCTGTTTCTGAAGTAAATCTAGGTATCAGCAAACAATGTCATATCTTGACATGTAAAATAACAGGAAAACATGGCATCCAACTATTCCCAAGTCATGGTGAATAGGACTTGATACCATCTTAAACATTATTGAATATCCGCAAATGAACCTGAGATCATTTTAACATTTGCTTTCATCTATTGGTGATAAATCTTTGCTTAATATTCAAGCAATTAGGTGTGTGAACATAATTAGCTTATTATGACATTATAAAACTCATTTCTGGTTTCTACTAACAAGTTTACTACCAAATGTAAACAAACTCTTTGCATAATCATAATATTTTCTTCCGTGCTCTCTTAAGACTGTTCCATTAAGACACTAAGCAGTACATCTTCAGTAAGACCCTTACCATAACCCATTAAGACACTAAGCAGTACATCTTCAGTAAGACCCTAACCCTAACCCATTAAGACACTAAGCAGTACATCTTCAGTAAGACCCTTACCCTAACCCATTAAGACACTAAGCAGTACATCTTCAGTAAGACCCTTACCCTAACCCATTAAGACACTAAGCAGTACATCTTCAGTAAGACCCTAACCCTAACCCATTAAGACACTAAGCAGTACATCTTCAGTAAGACCCTAACCCTAACCCATTAAGACACTAAGCAGTACATCTTCAGTAAGACCCTTACCCTAACCCATTAAGACACTAAGCAGTACGTCTTCAGTAAGAGTACAATGATTAAGCAAAAAATAGTGAAAGTCAAGCTGTCACCCTGTTCTTTAAATGTCAAATTGTCAAACAACAGGAATCTTGTGGTTTATTAGTTCTCTGTAAGGTTTCCATGGAGACGTCCTAGATCATGGCTGAACTCACAGAATGTGATTTTAAAACAAGGAATACGTTTTTTGGGATTATTTTAAGCATTCCTTCAGGGTTAAGACTCTTTCTTGGGTCTTCCCTATATATGGAAACTGATGTTAGCAACAAGCTAACAAACTGTTCAAAGAGGACAATGAAATGTTTTACATTGACTGGTAAGGCTTTAAACATTAAGTTTATTCAAGGAAAAGTTTAGCATTTTAATCCCTGATTTCCAGTATCCTGTAAATTAGTAAATGATCCAGAAATTGGTGAAATTATGTCATGTGTAGGCTTGAAAAGATATGTTTGGTCAATTCCAACCAAGTTACATTTAGTTGATAAGTGCCACAAAAACGGACAACACAAGTTGACTCTAGCCAGATTATTTTATATTAATTAATTAATTATTCTAGGTCTTGGAATATCTGCTCTGAAAGGATTTTAATACAATCATCTATTCATACTTGTCTTGACATTTATTAACTTTCCAGAATTTATGGAAAACTGCACTGATAGTAATGCAAGAATCTAACAGGTAAAGCAAGTAAGATGAATTCAATAATTTAATATCACAAGACTGTTTAATACACAAGTTGTATAATTATTCATTCTCACAATGGGAGTGTTCTATATGTCTAGCCCAAGGGCTTCCTAAAACAATTCCTTTCACAACTATGTTGTAATACTTTTTAATCAATCTTGTATAATGTAATCTTGTTGTAGCAAGACAAATGAAATTTATTCATTGAATCATTCGCTCTACATTTCTGGTTTCTCTGAGTGTGCACCTTCTGATATTGGTTTCCGATACGGCTTCCTCATTATGTTGTCCAATCAATATTCCATTTTGAGCTTTAATGATTTTGCTAAGGTACTGTGTTCAAGAACCAAATGAATTTTGTAGTGAGAGGCAAAAGCGAGGTTGTTCAGGGAGAGGAAGTAAAGAGAACCTACTATCCAGTCATTATTATTTACAGATTGATGTCAATGCTCGGGAGGGGGGGGGGAGGGGGATGTGTCTGGTCCATAAAGAGTTTATAGACTACTCTTATTCTTTGCTACATGACTATAATATAATATAAATATCAACCTTTGGTATGGAGTTAATTCCTAGAGCTGATTGTTGCATTGAGTTTGTTCATATCTGGTGATGCCAAACTTGACCGATATGGCCTGGAAATGTGAAATGTTGCTCTATTACAGCAAACTTAAACCAAGAATGATCAAATAAGGCTAAACTTCAAATAACAATAGACCCAAATATGCGCTACAACAACAGAGGGCGCTATCATATCAGTCCTTTCTAGTTCTGCAAAACTTGACAAGCTGCCATCACTGAAATCACTGAGAATTGCTGTGAGGAAGCTCTGATGGACACTTTTGGGTAATTTACCTGCACATTCCCTTATTCACATATAGTGTGACATATTCAAACTAACATAGGCATATTACCACTCATAACTAGCTACACATTTCATTTGGCAACATGTGGTCGTCAACCAATCAGAAAGCTTCTTTGAGGATTTTTCAATCACGTAAAACTAAACTGAGTTTAAGGTTTGAGAGTCAGTAAAAATGTATCCAAGTCATCCGAAATGGAATATAGGCTACTGGACTTATACCTGTGATACTTCTCATAATTATTGAAGACAAGATCTTTCTAAACATATTTCCAGTATCACCACATAGGTTGAGAGTTACAACACCATACTAAATCTTTGGAGATCTGTAAATAGGTGTAAAGATGTATCCCAAGTTTTGTACACAGAAACCATAGTATTTTAAAGGAGACAAACTTCAAAACTTACTGCACAAAATATGAAGACTAAAATTAATCCCTGTTTAGGAACACAAAATGACAATTCAATGCAACGTACAGCTGTAAAAACTTTAAGTAGCTCCGATCACCATATTTTTTTAATTGTTCGCAGAGAATATATTATTTGACATATTAACAGAGTATTGTTCTTTGAGTACAAAGACATTGAGCTTAAAAGATGAGATTTTTGGGAGAGTAATGTCTACTCTCCTCATGTACTGCTGACACTCTGGGTGGTAGAATGAAAAAGAGGGCAGTAGACCATAATGTGCTGGTCAAAAGTTACCATTGCTCTAGACACAGTTATTGTGCAGAAATAGCACCATTAAAAATTAAAAAAGGAAAGAAACAAGCAGCAGAACACACATACCAAGATAAAAAGGAAAAAAAACATAATTTATTTTAATATGAATAACTAGATATACCACTAAGTTAATGAATAAGGGTGCAGGACAGTTTGGGAGTTAACACAAGTCGCTTTCATCCTTGCAGTTAATTCTTCAACACATCTGGTTTATTCAAGAAGAATGTTTATAAACAGAGAAATGGAGATGTGGAATGTTTCATTTTTATTTTCCAATTCACATTACATCTGAAACAAACTTGAATAGAATTCAATAAACACACTAACAGACACAGAAACATACAAAACAGACATATCAACAACAGCAACAACTAGATTATGAAGTTTTCAAATTTAAATTGGTTTCATATTCATCTTTTCCTCCTTCGATTTCCAATCTTGTCTCGTTTTAGATGTTTTCAGTTTGGGATATCATCAGGAAGGGAAGTAATACATTTACATGCAGGTACAATATTTAACAGCAAAACAGCAAAAAATGCAATTATACTTGTGAGTATAATAAGATGGACAAGTTATAACTCCTGTAGCATTTTGCTTGGTAGTATGATGAGATGGACAGTTAATAAATCCTCTTGCATTCAAGTCAGTTTAGAGTATAACTCAACTCCAAGAACAGATAACTGTATTGTTAAAAGTTTGATTGGATGATGACAGGCTCATTCAAACTCTCGCGTCCAAAATGTAGATCACGAAAGCAAAGTCCTCATTATGCTTGTGTCAAATTTATGAATGATTTAACAAGAATTATAGCAGTTTTTGTTTCCCTTGAAAGAGATTTTGAAAAAGACTTACATTCTCTAAAGTCTTCTTCCCCCATCTCTGCTCCTTCGTCATCGCTGGGTACCGATGAAGTTGTATCTTCCTCTTCTCCCTGAAACGAGATGCAAAGATAAATTTAATTTCAGTTATTTTATTATTTAGTTCTCCTAAATACTGGTTGAGATATCCATCTGAAGAATTTGACATGTTACCACCAGATGCAGAATTTAAAGAATACACACAGTTTTATATTATAGTTTGGTAAAGTCTTTGTTATATTTTATACAAAATTTCCTTTCATTGTAGCTGTTAGTAAATTGCTTGATAATTTATTCTCAAGTTTTATCTCCAAGTTTTTGTTTCAAGAAAGCAGGCTGTACCATTGATCCCGACCTGACTTGCCTAACGTTACATGGAAAATATTCAATCGTGAAGACTAATGGTCCTATGACTGGACAACCCAGCCCCCCCCCCCTCCCCCTCAACTGACCAAGTGATACCATGTTCTACACGTAAGACCATCTTCCTTAAACACGTGTAAATCTGAAAATTTAATGAAAATTTCTACCTCGTCCTCAGAAGATGATGCGCTAGATGCTAAATATTCATGAGCATCGTAGAATTCTACCAAAGATTCTGATCTAGAGAGCGCGTCCTCATCTGACATCTGGGGTGCGAGAGGAAGGTGCTGAAATGCAAAAGAGATCATAGAGTTGAAAACTTAAAACTAAAGTAAAATTCTGCAATTTTATATCATTCTGTCTTTTCTCACTAATTTCAGGACAATAAATTAAACCAAATATATGTTAAATGTTAATATTTCTTGATTGAATTTATTTATAGCTGTAGTGTTAAAATATTTTTGATCTCCTTTTTTTGTTCTCTTCGAGTTCATTCTATTGTCTTTCCTTCTACAATTCATTACCAATTGCAAAGGTTCAACAAAAAATGAAAATATTGAATCTTAATTGTGGTTGCATTTTAGGTTTTTTTTATCATTGTAAAGTGAAAATTGAAGCAAGAATTTAATGTCATCCATTAAACTTGGTTTCAAATAAACTAACTTAAGAGACAGAAATATGCACAGCTATTTAACCTGTGAGAGTAATATTAATTGCAGAAAAACACTGCAAAATCTGTGAAATTTTACCAACTTAGCCACTTACCACATTAGATGTATCCAAATTAAAAGCCGGAATTTGAGGAAATTCCGACAAATCTGCTTCCGAAAATATCCTGGCTAACTTTCCTCGCAGCTCTTCATTTTGCTGTTTGACCTGCAAAATATTTAAATTTAGTCGGTTACATTTTATGTTTTTCCTGTTTTATTGTGTTTCTACCAACATGACAAAAACCCAGGCATATTTCCCAGTCATATTTTTCGGGCATATTTCCCATGCATATTTCCCAGGCATATTTCCCAGGCAATATTTCCTACCAGATGCATTAGTAATTTCATTCAAGTAACAAGTAGGATGGTATATGGCAGTGACGTGCACAGGATTTCAAAGGTGAGGGGAATAAAATTCAAAATTTTCCTCAATTGATTTAGGTAGGGGCCTGAACCTTTATGGGAGGACCAGAGGCAAACCAAGCATTTTATACAGAAGTGGGTGGGTGCATTATGAGACATATTTAGACTATAAATTAGGTCTAGACTAGTAGAACTAAATGCAAGATGGATTGATTTAGATATGGGCATCTCTTTGGGAGGGCTAGAGGAATCTCAAGTGTTTTATAAAGTAGAGGGTGCTGCCCTTGGGTCACTGAAGCCAATTCTTGTGTAGGGGGTCTGGGTTTCTTCCCCTCAAAGAAAAATGAAATAAGAAACATGGACCCCAGACCCTCTTTGGACACACCACTGGTAAACTGTAACTTGGTGATGATGCTAAGAGCACAACTGCTCTTTCAGAAGACAATAGCAAGTTCTATCTTTCAACTATGTGATTTCATAATCAATGGCTTGATTAGATTCAAATATACTGAGACAGATTAATACATGTAAAGTTCTCAAATTAAAAACCTCCAAGCAAGAACATTTCCCCAACTTCGGTATGATCCAGGTTTACACAGTATGCAAGGTAACATTACCTTCTGACTGGCATCCCAAACAAAATAAATGGCTGAGGTATCAAGTGACATTTTACAATAACAATTATATCCTCTCAGTGAGTTACAAAAAATATTATCAAGGGTTGTAAATATATGAAAAGAAAGGGAGAGAATGAAATACTTACTTGAGATAAATATTCTTGCAACATAAACACTTGTTTGGCTTGAACCATCCCAGAAGTAGTGTTTTGAATTTCAACAATGGCCTTGCATTTATCAAAAGCCTGAGTCAGGGTGTGGAGAACACTTTTGAGATTTCGGTGAACTGGTGACAAATAGAGGAAGATGTCACATATGTATTGCGGATCAAGATACGTAACTTAGAATTTCTATGCTTTTTTCATCCAAGACGTCTAAATCCATTCTTGGATAGCTACAACATGTTTCTCGTAGCACCAACTGGAGAATAACTTGATTTTAAAGTAAAATGAAAAGCTTTACCACAAAGTGAATTATTGAGACATATCCCAGAAGATGGTATTAAATCCCATCCATGCACCTACTGTGTAATATATGTCACTGAACACTTTGTTAGCATATAGTAACGAAAATCTGAAAAAAATTGAAAATTTTGTACTAGAATTATAGACTTGTCTTGGATGAGACCAAATCACACCAAGGTTTCCATATTTTCTCCTTCTAATTGCCATGGGAACTCCTAAAATGACATAAATATACCAGAAAATACAAACATACCTGCTACCTGCATACCTTTGTAGACTTATAGTACATGTGTTTCCTTGATATAACAGTACAGGCAGACAACTGTGTGTACAACGTAACCGTTCCTCAACTAAGGAATGAATGGAACCGCCTTACGTACGCCAGTAGAACAATGTTACCAAACAAACATACCAAGTAGCTATAACAATGCAGTAATGTTAAAGATGGATAGAACTCACCTAGGCTAGCTTTGTCCATAAATTCCTCCCTATTTTTCTGATCTTGTTGAGTGAGAGATGAGATGGAGACATGAGAAACGGTTGACCTCAGAGTAGAGCCTTCTTCATCGACCACTACACCAGAAAGTCCAGGAATAGCAGTACCCTACAGTACATAAACAAAACCGTTTTGATAAGACTATAACCAACAACATTTGAAAGATGCAGAGTTACATGGACCAACTTTGTCCCTCTATTTAACCCGTTCCCTCCACTCCCCTCTCCTTTCTCTCCTTTGTGTCGCCTCTTCCTCCTCTCTCTCTGAGATGAAGATAGTTTACACAGGTAAAAAATCTGGAACAACCAAGTCTCATTCTAAACATATGATCATATGTGGCATTAACTCTTTGTTATCTTTCTAACCAAAATATTCTTTTCACAAAATTTCACCAAATCCTATGCACCAGACTCGTGTAGAAAATGTAGTACTGCCCTCACCTGTTTTCCTTCGGTTAAATGTGGATCACTGGTTGCTTTTTTGTGGGATCTTGACTTATCCTTGCGTCGTTTTGATTTCTTAGTTGAAGTTGCATCTTCACTAGGCTACAGAGACAGAAAAGAGAAAGAGGAAAAAAATAACATCCTCACATTTACATCCTTTTATAACCTTATTTAAATAATAAAGTCACATACAAGCACACCAACAATGCAAGTTTCTGAGTCAAGACAAATATCTAACTAGCTATATTTTTGGAAATAATATTAAGTTGTGGTGGATGAAGATATCCTGTGAGGGAAATGGGAGGATGGGAGGGGGAGGTAGAAGGTCATCAGAGGTCAAATCAGTAACTCTCTTCTGCAGGAAAAAGTCATAAAATGTCTTCAAAGTGTAAACATTTCAAAGTTGGAGACCCTACTCCAAGCTCTGTCATGGTCAAGACAGTCACAAATGATATCCTAGATGACAGATTTACCTTCTGAGAATGACCCGATTTCTTTGATCACTGAGCAAACAAGATATATCTTGTTAACCTTTAGCTGAATCAATGATAGCTGGGTAGTGGTTACCCACTTCTTTGATAAATATAGTAAATCAAAGTACTGAATTACCTGTTTAATGATGATATCTTGTATGGTCATGTAATGTTACCACAATTAAGACTCAACTTGCATGCTTTATTTTCAAACTTAAGGTTGTCAATTTCCTGGATATCTGATCTGTAACTAATTATTCAAAGCCAACAAACATTGTTATTAAATAGTCCACATGTGGCAAAATCTTAAAGAACAAAATTCTCCAGATACCAGCATTTTGCTTTGTCAGGATTTATTCCTCTGCTCAAGTTACTGGTTGGTCTCTTTAGCTTAGTGTCAAAGGCAAATAAATTACATGAACACAGTGTAATTTATACTGTCATCATAACCTTTCACAGCATAGTAAAGCAATTGCACCATTAACAATAGTCTATAATAATTATAACGATAAAACAGCTGTTTGTACAATGATGAAGAAGGATAGGAGGGGAGGGTAGGGTAGGGTAGGGGAGGGTAGGGTAGGGTAGGGGAAGGTAGGGTTGCGTAGGGTAGGGTAGGGTAGGGGAAAGTGGAATGGAGGTAACAATATCTCATGGAACGATACTAAGACATGCAAATCTGCTGAAGTTTGGAGATACAGGTTTCTAAATAGATACAAAGGTAATTGTATTCCTCTTTCAGAGTGAAACTGTAACCACTAAAACTTCATCTGTTCACCTCTTCAACAACATAATTTATATTGATAACTTTACCATTCTAAATTCTCCCCTCCCCACATACTCCTCCCCTCCCAACATACTCCTCCCCTCCTAACATACTCCTCCCCTCCCCACATACCCCTCCCCACATACCCCTACCCTCCCACAAACTCCTCCCCTCCCCACATGCTCCTCCCCTCCCCACATACTCCTCCCCTCCCAACATACTCCTCCCCCCACATACTCCTCCCCTCCCACATACTCCTCCCCTCCCCACATACTTCTCCCCTCCCCATATACTCCTC
>JAIPMN010002035.1:0-23286 GCA_020650975.1 Apostichopus californicus | reverse complement strand
TATCTCTATATCTATATATATATACATATATATACATATGTATGCAGTCAGCCTGCATGGGGAAGTTGGAACCTAAGCTTTGAGAGATAGATATGTTGGTCTTGTTTTGCCACTCAATTGTTTGCATTGTTTATGGTTTGGTGTTACCATCAAAAGTGACCATAACTTTGAAATTTCAATTGTGTGTTGTTAAACATCATAGAGTATATGCTTGCATCTTCTTCATGTAATTATTATGTCATCCTCATAAGAACGGCTGGTTCTGTGCACAAATTTGACAGCATCCGTCATGTTGTTGGCAAACGTATGTATAAATCTTAAATGTAGCTATTAAAGAAGAATAAATCCAGCTAAGTAGAGCTTCATATTGAAAATATGTCAAATTCCTTTCAACTTAAGCCCTTTAAGGGACAAGGAAAATAAAACAAAATCGCAAAATTCTTGTCGTAATTAACCATTGCCTAATATGCTTCTGGAACAGCTCTGTGTGTTTTGTGTGAAGTTAAATAAAAAATTAAAAAAATGAAATCATAGATTACCATTTAGGTGTGAACTGAAGGTTCAACATCAGCATTAAGTAAACTGTAAAGGCACATGCCAGAAATCTTAAAGGCGACTACCTTGAAAATGGAATTAGCTACATATGGAAAGTTCATTATTTACACTAAAATTGTCTCAATCTGTATCTTCTGCACAATAGTCATCCATTAAGGATGGTTAGTACCCTGTGTCGTCATTGCCGTGAGAGTGAATCAGTGAGTAGATGATAAATGGTTGAAGTAGTAACCCGTTGATTTACCCCTGTTTGACCTTGCCTGACCTCGGCTGTAGCATGTTAAATCCGCTGGATTTAAAAATAAAACATCCAGGATACACTTAGGATTCATCCCATTTAGCGTCGCTGAAATTTAAAACTCTTTTAAGTCAGAGATGGAACCAATGGTGATGTACCCCCTAGTGGGGTGGGGGGGGGTGTAACGATGTTGGGAGTTGATTTGCCCTTTAACAAAGAGAAACTTGGAGATATAATTCAAGCCACCTATAATTTAGACCAAATTATAGACTTATGGAGTAGTCTAAATGTACCGCAAAATGTACCATTTGATGCTTAAGTAGTAATCTTCTTCTGTGGAAGGACTTGAGACAAGCTCAGGAAATCAGCTTCAACAACCCAAGGGACACACCCCTCCTTTAAAAATTACAAAATCCTGGATCCTGCCTCTGTAAGCTACATTTTTGAAGTTCTGGTTCCAATGTTATTCTTAATAATTCCCTTTTTTCACAAACAAGCAAAAACTGCTGTGAAGAACATTACACAGTGCCTGTTGAGCAAGTTAAATAAACAAAATAAAGAAGCAGTATTAAAAACAGATTGTAGTACTGAGGAATATCAAAATTAGCCATGATGATGCATTAATAGTAAGAGACCATAAAATAAGTTCATATTTGTGGTAAAATTGTGACCTCATCCCCCCATGTCCAGCACCCGATTTGTACCCCAATATTAATGGTAGTTTTGTTTTCCTGTTCCCTTTGTGTGATCTGCTTTCATCACAGTTGCTGCTTAAAAGAAGAGCTGGAGTTTAAGAGATGTAGTAGAGCCGAGAGGATGGGTGGCAGTGAGTTAGGTTGGGTGGGAGGGTGGGGGGGATTAAACCCTCCTTTTCCTCCTGATGTTATAGCATAGTATACACCTTGAACCAGGGACTTGTTATTATTCTCAGGGGCTTATTTAGTAGGACCCCTGCTGGAATGATAAGCATCGAATTCATTTCTGTCGTTTACCCAACACTAACATTCTACAATACAAACTAAATCAGAAACTGTTTCAAGTGGTATTTACAAAACACTTTTTTTCCCGCTTTGTTTGTTACTCTGTTAATGTATGGTTTTTGTGTGTGTCACAGGTTAAGTCTAAGGGTTCTTCTAGTTTGTTTTCAGGGGGAAAAGTGGCAAAACTGCAGCGGAAATATTAGTAGAAAAAAGTGATTTTACAAGGTAAGCAGATGTTTGCTTGTTGTTGCATGTTAGCCACACCCCTCACTTTTTCTGTGTATCTTCATAAATAGATATATGTATGTTTAGTCGTCCAACCTGGCAATTTGAAAGGCTTGCAACAATAACATCAACAACTCATCAGGCAAAATGTTCAATCAAAAAATTGCTTAAAACAAAATGGCTTCCGTAGTTGTTGTCAGGAAAGACAGTTTAGATCCTTTATATTCTGGAACCTGCTTTCTTTCTTTGGGCTTTCAAAGTTCAATTGAATGCCTTGTCACTGCAAAACATGATAGTTGTGTATCTCAAAAAGAACCCCCCCCCCCTTAAAAAAAATATATATCAAAGCAAACTTAAAAGATGTACCATTTTGGAGAAGAATGTGAACGTTATAAATTCTAAAAAGTGGCTGCCTTCCTTCTGATGGGAAGAAGAAGATGTGTTCAAGCCTGCTTAGAGCCTTCAAGCCCTGTATTCTATGTCGCATATCTTATTCTGCACTGCTGCACAGACCAAGCCCTTCTCTGCTACTCTATATGTATCCATATATATGCATTATGCAAAGTTAATTGTTGCTGTGGACTGCATTTGTATGCATGAGTGAATACCCTTTTATAAGAACTGCTGTCTACAATTTTGTCGTGGTTAAATAACTCCAGGGTAGGATAACATCAGGTACCGACGAACAAAGATTGCTCTCCACTCATTTTTTGTCTTTCGATCAAAGAACTGATTCGTAGATAGGCTAAGGGGCGAAACTGAAAGTAGTAATTAGTAATTACCGTGGCTAATGCGGCTTTGATACAGTTTTACTGTTCTATTCTTCTGGATCCCTGATTCAATAATGTAGTTAAAAGGCCAACTGGCAATGAAGCAATTGAAAAAAAAACAGTTTCACAGGAATTTTGAAAAGGTTTGGTCGTTAAGGTTGTAGGTTTAAATATAGCTTATTGATATGGGTTTGTGCTCTTTGGCAATGTGTTCATTGTACTATATAGCGTTTAATATGCGACTTTGTTTTACCCAATAGTCGTGAATTAGTGGTTGAGTAAAGAATGCATATTGTTAAATAAAAATGTGGAAGACAGTGTTGATGATATCATTTTCTCACATTCAAACACTGGTTAAGACAGAAAATTTTCGATTTTGATTTATTATATCACATAAACGTAAGAACCCAATAGCAAGATAATACTGTCATCTCCTTTGTATTTCATTATTAAGTATCAATATTGCAGCTGCAAGCAGTCCAGATGTATTCGAGCAGGGAAAAAAGGCATTTTTATTTCACAAGTTATGCACACACAATTATGGTACTAAAAGCTTTCTAATAACAAATTTACATACGATAGATACTTCATACAAAATAGTTAATTAATTGAATACTAAACAGGAAATGAACTTTGATGTTGGGCTCTCATCTTGTGAGAAAAAAAAAACGGGTTTGGAATGCTGTACCAATTGGCAGGGGGAGAAAGGGGGAAATGTCTTAATAGAAGTACTAAAAAGCAGCATTATTCCTTTAATGTAAGTAAAAATAATTGTGAAATATTAAAATGACAACGTTGCTGCTATCTGTGTTTACAAACAATAAATCCATCTCACAGTTCATAGGATTGTAGGTTATTCCATTAGCTTAGAAGGGGCCTTCCTCCCAAATTCAGTTGTGTTAATAAATATTTGACATGCATTAATACATGTCCTAGTGTAAGCAAATTCATGGCCTGTATGGAATAAGTAATGCATTTTGTGTCAGGACTGGGGGGGGTAGGGGGAGTGGCACACCCTCTTCCATCCATTCCCCCACCCCCTCACCACCCTTGCTAGATCCAGGTTAAAGGTCATTGATTTCTTCTAATTAGTCAATTCATTAACAAAAGCAATATCATAAGATATGGTCACTGATAATACCTTGGTCTTGTTTTGCAAATCTCTGTGGTTTGAGCCAAATGTCACTATTATTGCTACTAGTTTGGTAGAATTTATTTTGTTTGGGTGTGGAACACGAGGGTACCGTCGTATTGTGGCACGTAAGATCCGACATAAAATATCATCTTTCTTAATTCTGTGAAATTCTACAGGTTAGGAGCAAATCCATATTTTTTCCTAGTCGTTTCTCTTACATAGTTTCATATAGTACTTTCTTCTCTCATTTTTGTTCAGTCGCATATGAGTTTTCTTACAGTCGTTAATATTTTTGTTTCATGGTTTGAATGTCGTGATTTCCTTAACCCAAATGTCTCCCTCAGTGACAGAAGTGGTCCTGCAACAGACGGAGCAAGAACCGCAGCAGCAAGACCGAACATGTGCATGCTGATTGTCAAAAACGCTCTATATCTCTGGTGCACTCTCATTGGCTGGTTCCATTTTTGTCACTGTTCGTCCTACTGTCCTACCACCACCATTGACTGGACTTTGTAAATTTTGCTAGAAATATGAAAAGGACTATTTTTTGGAATATATACTTCCGTAAGCATCTGTGCTGCATGCAGCTCCTGTATTAAAGACTATACATGGATCAAAAGGGCCAGGAGTGTGTCGGCGGAAGTTTACGACTCCTGTCGACTCGTGGCAGCAAGAACTCGTTTAAGTAAAAAATGTTGTAAGTGTGTACCATAGATCTTGAGCGTTATCGACCACAATCACCTGTCGATGTAAGTATACGTGTAAATATCAGATGCATGGAGAGCGGTGGTTACCGTTAATCGTTAAGTGTATGCTGCAAGGGTCAAGCAACATCGAGGTGCGCCTGTCGAATATTGTCGAGTACCAACAGACATAAAGTGTGTGGTTAGGTACTTGTCTAGTAATGTCATTCTATCCCACAGACATCAAGTGTTGTTATGTACACTTGTCTAGTATTATAGTGAGTGCCACAGACATCAAGTGTTGTTAGGTACACTTGTCTAGTAATGCCATGCTATCCCACAGACATCAAGTGTTGTTATGTACACTTGTCTAGTATTATAGTGAGTGCCACAGACATCAAGTGTTGTTAGGTACACTTGTCTAGTAATGACATAGTGTACAAAAATTTATCTCAATTAATGTGGGGAAAACTTGCAAAGAAGTGTCATTGTGCAACACAGCAATCTACTTACAGGTAAATTAATTAACATCAGGGCATAGCGGTAAGCAATAACCTTGTTGTCTCTCTCAGACATCAGGTTTTGTGATCTGCAGCTGTGTAGTTATTCCAACCTCAGGACTCAAAGTGAATGATACATAATCAAGTGTAGTGCGGTACCTTTTATATCAAGTACTGACACTCTGTACCTTTAAGTAATTGATGTTTCAGATCAAAACAAACACATTCTTAGTGCATTAGATTAAAAAAAGCAGATATTGCTGTAAGCTCAATTTCAACTGTGATAATTTATGGGATCGTTGCTTCCGTTCACACATCACTTTCGATGCGTACCTTTGATGTTGTGGGTGTGTATTCCTCCTCAACACAGTGAAGCACAATGACCACCACATGCTAGACAATGTCACTGCTAAACCTAGTCGGCTTCTAACGTACACTCTGCTTTTAATGGTTAGTGTAGCTCATACATTTCATTGTCTCTCAGAGAAATGGGATATTCCAGTCATGAAATGTTTACAAACAGCTTCTTTTTTTTTTCTTTTTTTTAAGTGGTAAGTTGGTCAGGGTTTTTGAAGGTTTTATGATAAAACTGGCCAGTTCAGGAGTATCAATGGAGGTATTGCAGAGTCTGTAGCAGGTAAAGTGTTGCGCATGATACGTAAAGTTCTTGTATCTCTCTGACAGGGTTGAATGAATAGAGGTACACTTACAACACATAGAGCACAGAAGGAATGCTCTCGTACATGGCAAGTGAGATCATAGTGTTTCATGCGCTTCTCCTCTGCATACATTGTAACATATTTGTTTGTCAAATAATTTTTCCCTTTATTTAGTATCTAAGTTTTATATTTTATCATATTATATTAACAACATGTCAAATATCTCTTGTGACCAGTAAGAAATCAAGGGAGCAGAAGATTTATCAGTGAAAATTAAAATCAATATCCTGGGCTATGAAATCAATCAATCGAAACATAAGCATCTTGATATAATCGACTGCCACGTATTCATCGTTTTCTTCCAAAAAAAGTAAAAAGGGCCAAAAAAACGTTGACGGTAGCCGACGTACACTTTCTGTATCAGAGCAGTCAAAATAAAGATAAGTTTAAATGTTCTCGCTATAATCTAACTTCTTGGCACCGTTTATTGAAATGTCAGTGTAAAGGAAATTAAAAGTGAAGGAAATAAAGACAGGGGGAAGGAAATGAAATTTCCTGTGGTAATGAGATCAATATTGTGATTGAATCAGATGAGACCAGATCATTGAGTTCCTTTGATTTAAGTGGTAGACGTCAATCTTTAGTAGTGGATTTTATAGGGTAAGAGAAAAATTGTATGGATTGCTTTAATGGTTAGAAGCACCCAATGGAAGAAGGTGGAGGGTTAGTATTAGCACAAGATGATACAATTTACAATAGTTCTATTTCGTCCCTGCTTTGTCAAAGTTTGGAAAGTCCAAGACTTTTCCTAGAGTCATATTCCTATTGCAAATGTCCTCTCCCACCAACTATCAAACAATTTTTAAAATTGATTCATTTTGGCAGTTCTTATTAAATGGACTACATAATAACACAAACATTGCTAGATATTCTAAAATGGCTGCAAACTATTCCAAAACTTTAATGAAAACAAACTTTTATGCATTTCTTTGAAAAGTTTGGGAATATATGGTTGATTGTTACTCATGATTTTGTGACAGTGTTAGTGTTCACTAGTTTCCATGGTGATGTCCACTGAACAATGCAGTCCCAACTGAATAATTTTTTCACCATCGGCAGATGTTTCTCTTTGTCCTACTTGAAAATCACTTGGAATAACTTTCAATAAATACTCATCATCTTGATCATACTGTAGCAGTATCGCTACCTACTTTGGTTCTTTCAATTTTTGCATAGCCCCCTCAATTCAAGTGATATTTTTTTGTAGTGCTTATCTTTAATTAGTATTACTTTTGTTATAATTATTATTTTGAAGGAGGATATGCTTGGTTGTAGGGACGTAAAGCTTTGTCTAGTATTTAGCTTATCTCGAACGGGCTGCAAACTTCTGCCGGCGTAACAATGCACCTGATTATGTTCATTAGTATCGTATCAAGTCCTCAAGTTTATTGCCCATAATGTTAGCAGTCGGAACAAAAGTTAGTACAAGTTACTATTAATTGCTTTCTTTTTCATTCTATGCAAATGATAAAACTCCCCCCCCCCCTCCCTCCCTTCATACACACAAACACACTAAACAAAGTTCCACAGGATTAATATGTTAGAAATCAGGATGACATCAATGTTTTCAAGAAAATCCAAAACAAACTTTGTCTCCAGTTTTGGTATATTTATTTATTTCATGATGAATTAAGCCTATTTCCATCACACCCACCTCCTTCACCTCACCACTTGAGCAACTCAACACCTCGGTCCTCTCTACTTTACAGCCCTACAAATTATTCTTGTCTGTGATTCTAGACACTGTAGCATTTCAAATTTAGGGTAACAGGAAGTGTTTTTTATCTGGGGGGGGGGGGTGTGGGGGGTCTTTTACTCTTTGATTAAACACCTTATACACTGGTCAGGGTAAAGGCGAGCACACATAGTGTACAAGTAAAACTTTGAAGGAATATTTTATTTGATGATAAAACAAGGAAATTTATCTGGCACTAAAAACAAGAAACCAAAACAAATCATTGTTTTATGTTGCATTTTAAATATTCCTTCAAATATAAGAATTTTTTTTTTCTTCAAATATCTAAGTGGAATGATTACCTGTCAAAGACAGAAATTAATTTCCCATTTCTTGAGTCAGAAGTTATTTTTTTGTTGCAACTTTATCATATCTTTTCATCTTTTTTTTTTTTCCTACTTCTTTCTTTTTTATATCAAACAACCAAAAAAAAAGGGAAACAAGATCTATTCAAATAGAAAGTTAGCATAAATCATTTTTGTATTATTTATTGGAAACAAAGATGTTACAGTGGGTAGGAAAGTGATGTCGGCCGGTTTGTAGCACTTGGTTACATATTGGTGACAGAGATATGAAATGTCAAAAACTGCCACCCTGTTTCAATCAGCTAAGCTCGTTTCAATATAAAGCAAGAAATTGTTAGCAAAAACAAGTAAATGAACGTATTTATGAGAAATAAACAAAAGTTCGTAATGCAAATTGTAAATATTTCTAGTTCTATTTCTTTTTAACATCATCTTGGTTTAATAACTTTCTTTTTGTCTAACCTTTTTTAAAATTTATTTCTTGATAATGGCAATTAACATGGGTTTGGGAGGGGTGGGCGGGGGTGGGAGGGTAGGGGTGCATAATAGGTAGAAAAGACAAAAAGGTTGGAATGAAAATCTAAATTTGCTGCCCTTCTCACCAAAGAGCATCGATGCTACAGTTTCGATATCAATACATATTATACACGTCTATTTTCAGGAGTGTAAAATGCCGTTCACCAATAAAAGAATAAGGAATGGGATTTGGCAAGAGGACAAGGTAAACTATTTGTGCGTGATATATATTTATTTTTTTACCATGATTAACTGTTTCATTTCTAGAAGAATGGTTCAGTGTGCCAAATACTTTTGAATTCTTCTGACTACAGCCTGAGTTGCTAGCACTTGTTATCCAAATTGGCTTCCTTTGAAGTAACAGAACACTAGTAAATTATGTATAAATCAAATCGCTTTTTGTTGAACATGTTCTGGTCCGTCAATATACCATGTTGTATATTGTGTGTTTGTTTTTGTGATGTCATCTGTGCCTCTGCCACCCCCATCCACATATTTGTCATCTTGTCGACGATTTTTGTTCATATATTATTCTTACAAACCTTTAAACAGTTTAATTTGAGTTAATTAAACATCCCAATGGGTTCAGATGCCTCATTGTGTAATCTATTCATTTCATATCAGGGCAAACATTTACCCAATAAATCCAATCTTATGTGAAAAGTCACTTTTTTTATCCTTTGTGGAAATCCTAAGTTCAAATCCGAAAAAAAATGACCAAACCCCTCCCTCCCTCTTTAAGGTCATCAATATGCCCCTCCTCACCTGGTCCCTTCCCCCACCCCCTTTTGATATATCATTAACAGAGATACACTTAATGTTTATATTCTTTGTCATACTAGAATCCATTTTGCATTTGTCATCCTTTTTAAATGCCATTTGTTCCTTAACTCACGTCAACATTTCCCGTGGAAGTACCGATCACCCTTCAACAACCAGACCAGGATGAGGATTATCAGAAGGAGGAGGCGGGATGCTACTGTTAACCTCGTCTCCGTGGTTACAATTCATTCTCATCCATGCCGCTACCGCTATCCTTCATGAAGAGCTGGCATCAAAAAAAGATTAAAATTAAAAAAAACTATTGCCTTTGTATGTCAGAGATGGAAAGTATTTGTGCAAATCTATGCATTCATAATATTGTAGGCTGTGTTTGCTCTTCTGCTTACTTTACTTTCAAAGATAAATGAATAAATAAATAAATAATTATTAATCCCACAAACTACAATGAGGTTTTTTTTTTTAAGTAAACTCCCTCTGTAGTCGTATAAAAAATTATAAAAAAAAGAAGAAAAAACGATGCAAAGACATTTCCCAAAATCGTGGTACCAACAATACCAACTCTGATGTATGAAATTGTTACAAAGTTTTACTGATATATCAATAGTATATACTGTATTTCCATATACTTGCCGAGACATTTTGTTGAAAGAAAGCAGCTCAATTTTTACAAAGATTTTAAAAGTCATTCACTGTTATAAATGTAAGTTGATGGGCAATTCAATGGGTCCCAAATAATAGCTTCTTAAAACTGCCATGAGCCATACAACTTAACTGGATGTTTATACTTTCAGCTCCTGAATATATGAGTACTGGGAAAATAACTTGGAGAGTATTGGGGACCGGGGGAGGGGGGGGTGGGGGATTATAGTTAGAAGTTCTATTGTTTGTGACCCTTTTGAATAAATCTATTAATATTTCTAGGGAATGCATCATAATGTTTGCATTTTCCCTAGTGAAGCCGTATTGATTAAATGTCGGCATATACAATAATGAGGAGAGTAATTGTGGGGGTGGGGGGGGGTGAGAGGAGAGGGATATCAAGAGTACAATAAGCCCCATGTTTCTGGTATATGTAGACGATGTGTTTGCAATGCGGTACACGGACCACTATCTAATCAGCATTTTTAGTTGTGCTTTGGTCAATTTTTACCTGAATGATAGAAAATTGTTGGATAGAAAGTTGGATAGACCTATGGAGTCATGTCATTGCTCTATTGGAAGTAAAAGAAAACTGTATCTAAACCCAAAGGGTATATGAATAGACGGAAAAGTGACTGGTAAATCAACTTTTGCTTCATACTTAAAAACTATTAAGATTCACATGTGTAATGTTTTGTAAAGTTTTGCCAAGTTTGTTTTTTATATTTTGAGTGAAACATTTGTTCACAATTAATTGCTGGAGTGATTATGTATTCCAAATTTTAAAACCAGTTTGTGATAAGATTTTAAAGTCGAATATTTGTCTTGGTGCTATGGTGAAAAAATTGTCGTCCTAAAGGTGGATTTAGTCTCTGAGTTTTGTCATAAGGCACAGTTCAATATCAGTCCCTATACTCATTGTCATTAAAAATGCTGAAGCTGAAGCAAATTTTATTCTAATTCATGTCATGTCACACATGTCATGTCATGTCACACACTGATAGTAATTTTGTTCTTAACGAATTAGATAATGGGACTAAGATGGAGGGGGGGCATAGGCATAGGAGGCGGGGGGCTGCAGCCCTCCAATCAAAAATGTTGGTGAAAATTTTGGCAATATGCTGAGAATTTTTCGGGCACCTACTGAAAGAACAATAATTTGCAATGTGTTTTTCAATAGTTAAACTTATATGATTATTATCATTATTATTGTAACGACTTCCCCAATAATTATAACCAATATGGAAGGCTAATAACACCGAAAATGATTGTACATTAGTGGCATGTGATGTAATAACCGATGAATGCCTATATGATATGCACAATAACATCGTGAAGGTGCCCAGAGTGCGCGGAAAATTTTGGTTATATTTTTCGGGCAAGTCGTTACAGCCCCCCAAATCAAATTAGGCTCCGACGCCTATGGGGGGAAGGGGGGTTAGAATGAGGAACCTCTGGTCAGATTGGAGAGCTTGGGAAGGGTCAAGCAGGAACACCCAAGGCCTCTTCTTTAAGTATTCCTGCCAATGTACCTGAGCATATTCATACTGAAGTCTCTCAATTTCAGATTAATACTTTTAAAACTACAGACAATGTAATATTGATAAGCTCAACTTTAAATGTTTTGTTTCGGTCTGTTGACAAATTATGAATGGGAAACTGCCAAAACAGTGGAAACGGTAAAATGCCGAAAGGGCTTGGTTAAAAGGTTACTTATGTATTCATGCTGTCAAAACAGTCGGACAAAGTTTGAGTGCTTAAGTTAGCAAAAGAACCAACCCTTTCCTGATCTTACCCCCAAAAATGAGGAGGGGGGGGGGGGGCTTGGGTCAATTTTGGGCACTCCATTTGTCTGTGGGTGTCTTGGATGGAATCTAAGGTTCTAAGCTACTCAATTGAAGTATCATTCAATAAGATAGAAATAAAATGAGATGACCATAACACTTAAGATCCAGCAGCTAAAGACAAACTAAGGTAACTTACTACTTATCTCAGTGTTAGATGATGTGTTGTATATGTACTGTATTATAATTTGCAAAACTGAGTGGAATAAATAAACAAAAAATTGATACATTTTGTTCTTTTTTTGAGTATTTTATCGAGTTTTATTTGTAGTTTTGGGAGTGGTGGCCCAAATGCAATAGGTAGCTAGTTAAGACCAGGAAAGGATGTTAGACGAGGTGAATGATACACCAGTGTAGCAGGAATCTTACCAGAGGGGCTAATAAGTGTCAGCAATAATTATCTAAGAAAAGTTGGAAACGAAGCATATAATATGTCACATGTGTATTAAACACATCACTGCAGGTTTTTTTTTTATTCACTCAGAGATCTTTTACAGTATGGTATTATATAATTAAGAGCCTAAACCAAAAGTCTTATAATTGAAAAAAACAAAAATTACATGTAATACAGAGCAAGTATAAAAGAACCACATTGATCCAACTAATTCCATCTTATTCCATTGCTGAGATGTAAAATTTTGAAATTTAGCATTTTTTTTCTGTATAAGTCCATTTATGCAGTAATTTGTACTATCGTAGGTACATGGTCAATGCATTATATATATATTTTTTTTTAACGATCCCAATTAGGACTGCGCCATAATTGACATCACTGTTTTATGTTGATGAAGTCACTTGATCTTACCTTAAAAACATAACGTAAAATCCCCTTACAGGGAGTTGAAGTAGTTTTCAACTCTAAACATAAACAACAAGCAGTTGTTACTGTAGTCTATCACAGGTTATTGCACAATTCACCAAAATAAAGTGAGTAAATTGCAATATATTAGATCCGAGCATCGGTACATGCAATGCAAGGTGAGAGTAGGCTCTCATTGTTTTACATACACTGTGTCATGTAGTATTTTACACCGGAGACTTTATTATCTCACTCACTCTAAGTAAACAAATATATCACATCTTAACACATAGATTCTTGTATGTATGAAGGAGCTTTCTCCTTTATTTGACACCAATTTAATAATAAGTCAATAATTAATCAATCAACTACAGAGTATTGCATCATCGTAATGCCTTCAAGTTTATTTTTGATTATATTTTTATTCCCATTTTCTAGTCACAAAATAAAGTTTACTTACTTACCACATGACAAACAACAGTCTGGCTGCATCACCCCCCCACCCCCCCCCCCACACACACACATACACACACAGGCACACACATCAACGTATCCCTCCACAATTTTCCAGACTTTCTTCCAAATGGCTTACATTTAATAACACATCCAAAGTCACAAACACTTGCAACAGTTAAAAATTGTACTAAACAATTGTTGTTTACATTGATGGAAATGATAGCACCATTTAGCATCTGAGCCCCTTTACCAAAAGGGAAAAATTTCTGACAGGGGAGGAGACCCCAGTCAACATTTGTGTCCACTCGTCCCCTGTCCCTACACCAAGCAAATCAAACTTTGGCTAAGAGCCTTCTAATAGTGACAGTGCATGGTAAAATAGGCCATGTTACAATGTGTTACAATAGGCAACAGCCAAACACCTGCCTCCCATAGGCAAAACTTAATAATAATATCTCATGTCTTTATTACTCCATACTCTGCTAAACGTGCGGCTTCCCTTTACTGTTATGCAATCCATCATTGACAGAAATATTATGAGGTATGGCAGTATTTAATGTCAAGTTAGTTAAGTGAATAGATTTGACCCACATAGAATATATATATATATATATATATATATATCTGTATATCCAAATACTAAAAGAAGTAAAAACCTCATAAAATCTTTCTTCACTTAAAACCTCCCCTCCCACCACAAACTCTGCCCCACCCCATCCCCTCCCCCCTCTCCCTCACTTTTGAGAAGCTTCCTTTGTCATTATTTAATGTTTCTTATTCCTGGAATCTCTAACCTCAACATCATTCATTTGAGGATACAATTGCAGGATCTTATACATCAATTGCCTATAAAGTCAATGACCTGTGGTCTACGTAAACATCAGTGTGACAGAATATCTTGGTGTTGAAATAAAAAAAAATTAAAGAAAAGTGTAAATGTTTGACCATAGGCTTTCCTAATATAAATGAGGTTGCGCTGATATAACTTTGAAATGAATACATAATCATTTCAGATATGTCAGCTTTATGAAGACTTTTCTACATTGAACAAGAAAGTTAATCCAATTCCTTTTAACCAGGAACCAATGGTTCTCTTTTTTGCCATATTATAATCACTTGAGATGTATAGCATTACAAAAAGTTGCAGCACTTACCAAAGTACACTGAATGATGTTACAATATTAACTATTACAGACTTTAAAATAAATTTTTATGTTAATTTGCCACCTTCTCAGAGTCACAATACTCAGAGTTACATTAGACACTTGGGTATAGCTCACTACCACTTCATAGTGGGCTCGAAGCAAAGGTTATCACCTTCACCTCTGTCAAGGTAAACAAATGTCCAATTATTTCCTTTGTCTTTAAGCCTATATATAAAGCCTACCCAAACAGCAACACAAATCTGGGCAGAGATGTTACCTGGAAGTAGAGTAGTGACAGACCATGGTTGACAAAAACACAAATTGAAGGAAGCAGCCCAATTGCACCCTCTCACAGACTTGTTGTTTCCTGAGCATATTTTCGCTGGAAACCTTTTGACTTCTCTATCGTCCGACTTATTCACTATAAATTTTCTTCCAACTTGTTGGCATAGCGACAGTTTCCTGTCACAAATAGGTCGAGCCGTTACCGCAGCATCTCTCCCGAAGCTGGAGCTAGCACGACATTGGTTCAAACATGGAGATGAATAATACATCATCAACAGTCAATACCTATGAGAGCATATGGTCATACTCTAAGAAGCACCATGGTAACAAGGCCTGAAGAGAAGAGATGAAAAGAGGCAGAACGTAGAAAGTAAGCAATATCTCCATTGTGTACAAAACTGTGACAAGCACCATGGTAACCAGCAATAATGGGTGGAAAGGTACACTGTAGAAAGTAGTCAATCAAAAGAGAGGTCACACTGTGACAATCACGATGGTGACCAGAAAATAATGGGTGGAAAGGTACACTGTAGAAAGTAAGCAATTACAAGAGGGGTCACACTGTGACAATCACGATGGTGACCAGAAAATAATAGGTGGAAAGGTACACTGTAGAAAGTAAGCAATTACAAGAGGGGTCACACTGTGACAAGCATCATATTAATGAGACCTGCTGGGTGGAAATATAGAATATAGTAAGTAAATACTCTCCAAAGAGGTCACACTGTGACAAGCGACATAGTTACAAGGTTTATTGGGTGGAAAGGTACAATGTACAAAGTAGTCAATCACAAGAGGGGTCACACTGTGACAGTCACAATGGTAACCAGAGATAATGGGTGGAAACGTACCATGTAGTAAGTTAGCAATCACAAGAGTGGTCAAACTGTGAACAGGCATAAATATTCATAAGAGCTGCTGTTGAAAGAATCTCACCTAAGACGTATGCAGCTATTAGTTTTTGGTTCATTGTTAGGTGCAGATAATCTGGTAGATTTGTCCCTTTGTCTCCCTGAGTTGGTAGAAGCAGAGCTGATATACAAGCCACTGCCAATACCACAATCAATGAACTGGGACTCGAATCACGACTCCTACTAGAAGCTAAAAGGAGATAGAAGGACCCATAACAGTTAATACTAACAATGTAAGACAAATGTAGACACTTATGCACAGTTTGGAAAGTAAAAATTAGAGATAAATAAAGGTACCAAGACTAATCACATTAACATGGGAAGGAAACTATGCATAAGCAATGAAGAATATTAATATATACATAATATGAATGATAACATAAGTAATAAACTACATCAGCAAGAAGAATAAAATTGAATAAAGATGCTACATGAAGATAAAGGATATCAACAATGGTATACTGAAAGGTTTATATATGGAAAAATAGCATTGATGAAATATTTATATGAACAATAATAATAAAACTGGGCTGTAAACATTATATCACCAATACTATAGAGTAATATAATACGTCAACAGTATCTCACAGCAAAAAGACTGAATATTCAGTTACAACCTCATATGAACAAATCAGTATAAAGAATCTGTACTCTCTATTCAGATATTGCATAAATCAAACAATGTAAATAAATTAGCGAGCAATATAGCAAAAAAGGTAATCCTACACTGAAAAGGTGGTGTGTACAATTGGACATTTTCAAATTGAGGCACATCGACTGCTCGTTCAGAATTTAAATATCTGTATTGAACAAACCATCAACTTTAGAAGACTCTTACCTGTATAGAAAACATCTAAATAAATAAAAATTTATAAAGGTTTTCTTGTTTATTCCTTATATTTGTTTTTATATTTCTTATTTTTTTTCCACATACCATCTGTTGAAGTTGTGGCTACAGAATCTGGTCTAATTGAGCTGAAGTTATCTCTTTTTTCTTCTCCAGCATCTGTTGATGATGCCAGCAAAATAGAGGGAACATCTTTACGCCCAATAGCTTTACGTTTTCCCTGCTCAGACACCGAAATACGAAACTTGTCACGTTGTCCATGCCCTGCTGAGGTGGCATCTCTGTGACGTACAACTCTTTAGGAGAACAAAAGGTAAAATCAAAGTGGGGCTGTGAGATGAATTCAAGAGAACCTATCAAGTCAAATGTTTGATAAGTATCAATTTTTATGGTCCATATATTCAGGGGGGATACGAAGGATCTTCCAAGAATGATAAAGAAAGTTTAAGATCCAACACTTCACACAAAGTACATATGTAACACTAACTTGTATATAACAATTCATGGACAGCTCTGGCAATAATCACTCTTGCTCAATAGTTTGATAATTTTTGCCATGACCAAATCATCAGTTATATTGGCCTATCAAGGAGCCAGACTTTTAAAGTCAATGGTCTGTTTTTGTTGGCAAAAACTATTCTTAAACCATACATCAAGTCCATGTGAACCATTTCATTATATTTACACATTACTTGAAGTAATCAAATCCCAAACAGTGTGATGAGGTCTAATACCCGAAAAGCCTATAGGAATTGCTCCTCCCAAATTCAAAGTAGTTTCCTAGGAATTCCCAGGACACTTGAACTTTGTTGTTACAGTGTATATGATTTTCTTTGGGATCTAGAGATGAAGAGAGAATGAGAATTACTTACATGTCTACACAACATCCTGGTTGAATAAGTCCATGAGAATCACCAACAATATATTTCTGCGGAGCTGTACTCAGAACTGTAAAAATCAGAAAAAGATTAGGAAATTTAATTTTTGACTGTTTTCAGTCATTTTCACTAATGTCATGTAATTAACCCCTGTCTGATGAACTACATGTGCAGGACTGCAGGTGTATGGTTAATAAAGTCTACAAACAAGCACTTGTATCATATCTGTTGAGCACCACACGTTTACTCAAATTTCATACATTTACATGTATGGCATAAAAAAGAGTCCAAGAGATTAAAGTTTACATGATTAGAAGAATGTATGTGGTATGGGTGAAGCTTCATTAATTTTAGTACAATATATCATAGCACCTTAGAAGATAAAATATGACTGCTTGTATTTAAAACTTTAATTTTGAACTCAAGTGTCATAAAATACGATGAACAGAAATAATTCACATGTGGACAATATATGTACTAAATCAATATTATACCAATTCACACTTGGACAACTGTATTTTTAATAATTTTTTTTAACAAGTAAACATCAAACTGAAACGATTAACTTTATGGTTCAGATAGGGATCGATACAGGACAATGAATTAACATTCAATTTCAGACATTTAAAAATTCTCTACCTTTATAATGAAGAATAAATCCATATGGGTTGTAAAGTGTCAGGATTTGCTTGTGTGAGTTGAGATCATCTTCATAGAAAGTGAGCTCAGTTGGAAACACAAAGACAGGTACATTCCCATCTAGGGAGCCGGAATGTCTATCCCAATGCATGAATGCTCCAATTTCAAAACCTTTCCCTCAAGGACGATGGTATATCAGTTTCTTTCTGTTAAGTATTAATGTACGTTAGAAAAAAGGGCATTTGAAATTTGCACACACAAAAATACACCAAAGATGCAAAATAATGATGGCATATTCTAAAAACAGTTTATTCTTGCCTCGATGATCAAACATAATCTAATGGAATCTAATTGAATTTGGTAGCAAGATTTCTAAATGTAGGCTAATTAGTTCGTTACCAGATTAGAAAGATTGTTGAGTTTCCAACATCCAAATTAATTGTTAACCATGTCACAAGTTTGCAATAGCCTACTGGGTCTCTATCTAAAGTTATTGGTCTAGCCTAGCCTAGCAAAGTTTGGGATAATCTGACAGTCACTGCCATACGTAATGAAAATAAGAATTTTTTTTAAATTCTGTCAACTCCAGAAATTTAAATTACTACAGTGGACGTTGGCGTACCTTAGGTCTTGTCTGGGCTACTGTAGACCTAGTAACAGAAACACTAACATTGGACTATGGTGAGCTAGGCCTACTGTAGGCAACAAAAACAATCATTAGCCTAACTCAAAGTTCGTCAATTTCTTCCATTCTTCACCTTGACTTTCATAAAAAAAAATTAAAAAATTATAAAAAAGAAAGCCAGAATCATTGCCACACTCACACTAATATTTAACAGTGCTACTTATGATTCATCAAGGTTCATACAGCTTACCAAGTTACTGTGACAATTTTCTTCTAGCGTACTTGTTTTGTTCTACAAGATGTAGTACTAGGTTAGGCTCGGTTCAGTTTTGTACACAATAACAGTGTGTTGAGTCAATTCAACAAAATCGACAATAACAACGTACGTGACGTCATACGAAGTATTGCAACATATTAACTTCAGGACTGGCCATTTTGGCAGATTTTAACCCATTGTATTGTATACCATGTTGAGACCTGGTTGTTTCTAGTGAATGAACTTGCCATACACGCATCCATGTTTTTATTTTCTAGTTATGCAACTGTCAACTGAACAAGACTACACTTCAAAGAATTCACACCGAAGCCGCACGCATGCTGTGACCTAAACTGCCGATGATTTCAATTTGACAAGACATCAATATTTTGCGTAGCGCTGGGAACACAACTGTTTCAAAGGTGAATCTGAAGTGAGAAGGTAGGTGATACAGCTAGTAATATATAGCAATGTTTATTCATATTGGGCCTACCTCTAAAATGTCAAACCAATGACAAATCAGTTCTGAGTGTAATAACCATGTCGTTACAAAGGACTTTCTAGTGTTGTACAACAGACTGAATGTTAAATATGAATATTGCATGGCCTACAGGATTCAGTATGGAATAATGTGTGCATTATTTCAAATTTGTGGAGTTTTAAGGATGGTGGGATACATGCACGAGTAGCATCCAGCTGTAATTAAATGGCCTACATATCTATTTGCTGCATTGCTGCATTGCTCTTGCATATATACATTGCTTGCCCATGCATAAATGCTCTCATGCCATTGCCATCTGCACAAGGAGACATGCCAGCCCCCCCCCCCCCAATGCCGTCACCTACACAAATCCCCAATCAGGTTCCCTCCCCAATCAGTCCCCACCTTCTTTTCTTAAGATTCGGCCGGCCCCCATCCTTCCTGTTTAATTGCCTCTTTTCTTCTTTAGAACGTACCACCTCTATTCCCAGGCATCTCCTGATGCTTGCATGCTTTTGTACTTGTTGCAAGACCTCACAGAGGAGAATCCCTAAATCTACATCAGTTTGGTTGCAAAAACTTTATTCGAACTACAGGCACATGGTAAAATTTTCAAAATTGAATAGAATGTTCATAAATTTATGATGGAAATGTTACCATACTTCTACTGTGCATGCAACATGTGTTTGTTTTATTCAATGTAAACAGAATTCTCATAATGGGTAACCATCAGTCAACATCAATCCTTGAATCTAAGAAGGTCGTAGTGGTCGGTGGAGGCTTTGCTGGTGCTCATGCCATCAGACACCTTCAAGGAAAGTGTCAACTGACGGTCATTGATCCTCGTGAATACCTCCATTACTCCATAGGAAGCCTAAGAGCGTCAGTTCAACCTGGTAAAAGACGACAGTATTAATTGACCCCATAATGCCAGAAAATATAATAATGGTCACCTGTTCTCAAACAATTTGATCAGCCATTTTAATACTGACACACTTTTAGCAGCCTTCTATGCTGAGACATTTCATTGTCCAATTGGGTTGACATGTCCACAATGTCATGAGAACAACTTTGATGGTCAGAAGTTTCTGTAAGGTACTTTTGAAATGGTTCGGCAATTTGAAACATATGCCAAACTGGAGTACATGCAAAATAATGATGACTTTTACGATAGAATGCATTCGGTATCAAATTAGTATTGAACTTACCAACATATGATGCTCTTTCAGACTTTTAAGAAAGAATCTTGATGTAAAACTTCAACAACATTCCCCTTAATTTTAATGTAGATTGTTATGATATGGTTGCATACATTTACAGCTTATGAAATAGCAGAAATTATGTGATACACGATATCTTTTATCCTAGATTTTTTCAATTATTTATATATCTTGTTACTAATTAGAATTGATGCAAATGTCTAGATATATTGATGGAAGTGTCAACATGACTATTTTTGCAGAGAATCACTTTATTTTAAAAAAAAAGTTGTAATCTATGATTGTGTATCAATTTTAACTTAATTAGCAGCTTTTATGTTGACCCTATTGCTTGTACTACTTTTGAACAATTATAACTTTCCAAAAGGTATAGTACTTTAAGCAAAAATTGTCAAACTTGGGTCATATGAGGTTAAGGTTGGTAATTCACATGTGAATATGAGACATATTAATGTATACGAGTGAATATTTTTTCAGCGTTAGGTATGTGACAGTGAGCATTATAGGCTGACTTCACAAATTAAATATGAAATATATATGGTTATGTTTTCTTTTGTCATAATTATGCATTTTTCCTTCAGGCTTTGAGAAAAATATATTTGTATCACATAACGAAGCATGGGGTCAAAGCTTCAAACAAGGAAGGGTGACATCTGTGGATCCAGAGAGAAAAGTGGTGATCCTGGAGGATGGAGAAGAGGTACAGTATGATATCGTCGTCATAGCAACAGGAAGCAGCGTCCCGTTCCCTGGGAAAGTTGGTCTGAATATCACAACTTCTGCTGAAGCTGAAGAACTGTTCAAGGAGTTTCAAGGCAAGGTATGAAATTACAGTACATGCAGTGATATATGTTTGACTGGGTGAAATATCTCTGTTTTAAGTGATGGATCCATGTTAGCTTTTGCAAAGAACATGCAAGTCTAGATGTAATTCACCTTTATAGTTGCTTGCTTACAAAGTACAAGTGCCTCAGCATATACTGTAGCTACTGTACTTTTTTAAATCAGTTTCTGCTTACATTTTCTTTGAACACAAATAGATCTGGGTAGCTCACATACCTTGAATAAATATGTTTCCTTAAAAATTTTGAATCCAAATGTCAATGTGCTAAAGTAGTTATTCTGTGAATGGGGTGATGGAGGGATGAGGGTTTGGTTAGGGTGAGCATGGGGTGGTGGTTTGGTTGGGAAGGTGAGGGAGGGATGCATGGTAGTGGGGATAAATGGGGGTAAATGGGAGTGCAGTTTTATATTGTTAGTATTTGACTGCAGCTGACTGCATTTGGTGGTATTCCATACCCAACATAAACTTTACCAGTGTTTTCTCTCTTTCAGATTAAGACAGCAAACAGGATAACAATTGTCGGAGGAGGAGCTGTAGGTGTGGAACTAGCGGGAGAAATAGCTACGGATTATTCTGAGAAAGAGATCACATTGATAAATGACAAGGATGACATCATCCACGTATCATTCAAGGAGAAATTCAGACAGAAAGCTAAGGAACAACTTGAAGCCATGGGGATCAAATTGATCTTAGGTTAAAACTTTATTTAATACTTATAAAGTACTTTTGTAAAGAATGTAAGTTGGACTTAATAAAGACTGGATAAGAATGGATTTCAATTAAAGGGAACATTCAGTTTAATTTCATCCAGAATTTAAGTTAGCAAGTTCTTGTCATTTTGTCATTCAAAAATTGTATGAGTCAAATGCTCTGGTTTTATATAATATATTACATTGGGTTTTTCTGCTCTGTACAGAAGTAACTTAAGACTGTTTAGTTTAGTTTAGTTTAGTTTAGAGACCCAAGGATCAGGAAGCCTTACAGTAGTTTAATTGAGAACCTATCTGTGTTAGATCGTGGATGAACACTGGCTTATTTCAAGCCTACTGTTTTCGATAAGTGTCCAGAGGATTACGAGGCAGGGGAATAAATTGGTTCCCATTCCTGCTCCCTGGACCACCATTTAACGTTCCCATCCTACGGACGAGAGTGTATGCCCCAGCATCTGACCACTTTCTCAAATACTGAGGTAGGCAGTGCAGCCATGACGAACACAGTTGTTTTGAAACCAAGTGAAGAACAGAAACAAACCCCTTTTCCCAATAATTCACAAACCAGAAATACCAAATCCACGGAAGAATCCGCACATCACCACTGCACTGCAATGATTTTTTAATAGGTCAAGAGAATCTGGCTCCTGGCGTAATTTTGATCCTGGAACCTAAGGATTGTGAGACGGACTCTCCAACCCCTGTACCACACCTTTGCCAGATTTTCTAACTTAGCTCAATGATTCTTTTTCAAAACAAAGCAGGAACTGATAAATTTATATATCAAAAGGCGAATATTTTAATTACATGCAATGAATTAACTTACTTTGTACCCATCATTTTTCTTTTCCAGGTGAACGTGTTTCTAACCTGGATGAACTTACCACCGATGGCTCACAACCTTGCAGTCTGGTAAAAACAGACAAGGGCAGAGAGATTGAGACAGATCTGGTTATTCATGCCATTGGAATCCAAGCAAACTGTGATGCTTATAAGGATAACTTTGGTAAGATTACACATACATAGTTTATGTTTCTTATATAACCTAATATGTGTTGATGTGACCAAGAATACTCACCTCTTCTGCATAGTGTATACTTTTATTTAACAAAATAAGCAAGCATGTTCTGATTTAAAGACATTGAAGACTGCTCCAAACAGCGTGCGGCGCTCTGAAAAAGTCAACTTTCTGTTGCTTGCAAGTGACACTTTGTTTGTGTCGCTACAAAACACAGACAGAAATGAAACATGATACCTTGTTATCTTTAGCCGGACCTGAGATGTCCATCGCTGTATCATTTGTACACTGTGCTGTGGGTATTGACCGCAGCTGTATGTACTGACTGTACACTAGTGTCTAATTACCAACGGTAGCAAGCTGTGTGTGTATTTTCTGGGATCGTTGGTGGTGTCTAACACTTCTGTTACACCTCATTCGAAGCTAGGTCAGATTCCCGGCATTAGACGTTTCTTTTTGCGCGAGTCTTCACACCCTATAATCTAGGTGATCAGGTATGACCTGTCTAACTTCCAGCTCTTTCTCAGAATGTTATAGATGCTGGT
>JAIPMN010002034.1:0-12667 GCA_020650975.1 Apostichopus californicus | reverse complement strand
TGTAGGTGGGCGGGGGGGGGAGTTATGAAAGCAATCTTAGATTGGAATCGGATTCAAATCTTAGCCGAAACACTAAAACCATGTGGTACATTTGGGCTAAGCTTAACAGCATAGAACATTTATGGTTTGTTTGGATTCAGATGTTGACAAGTTGTAAACGTTGGCATAAAATCTAGTTGTTGATAGAGAAATCCCAGATTGTTGAAGCTGGGAGAAATTCTTGTGTATCATCACCTTCATTCCCGTTTTCTGTTCTATTCTGTTGAAAATAATACCCGATGGTTTTCTTTGTTGTTGTTGACAGTGACACCTTCTACAGAAGTTCAAGAGAGTGGCAAGAAAGAACCTGACATTGATGTAAAACTTAAGGTAAGAATAAAATATGTCTGCAGTTTTACTGAACATTTCCCTCAACTAATATTAATACTGGTAAAATAAAACAAAGATCCGCTCACTGGAATAACTTTTGACCCTTTTGATTTTTTAAATCTAATTTTAGGCCACATTGGTGATCATTCTATACAGTTTGTACCAGTAGAACAGCTCATGTCTAAAAAATTTGAATTACAATATTTTACTCAGATGGAAATATGAACTATTTATGCTCTCTTTACTTGTAGGAATTGTTAAAGTGATTGCCCTACAAGTAATACTTACCCCACCAGCGTTATCATTACCAATTTTTGCCTTAAAGTTTAATAGCCAAATTTGTCGTTTGTGCCACTTTTGATTAACTGTGTCAAAGACTGCACCAACGTCTCTGCGGTTAACACCCAAAGAAGCAAAACCAAAGTGTGCAGTACCTGCCTATGAAAATGCCATCCAAATTAGACAGTTCCAAATCAAATTACTCAACTATTACCAAATGGTTTGTACCATGATCAAAAAGGTGATAATTATCACTAGATAGCATTGGTGCTGTTGTTGGATCTAGAAGGTTCTCTAAGCCGACTGTCTGCTCGATGAATCATTATCCTTTTGAAAGCTGCTCTGCTGAGAAAATTATCAATTTAAACGATATCAGTTTCTCACAGGTTTTGTTGCTTCATTCGTTGCTTCAGTCCTAAGCAGGATTCTGACGCAATCTTTATTAACTGTGACTAATGTTGATATCATAGGTTAAACACAAGTACTTATGTAGATCTGTGTTTGGTCCCGCTACTTACTACATTCTCGGTGAATCACTGCAACAGAATAGGCTATTCTGTTGCTTAAAGGGGCTGTATGTTAGGTTTTCAAAGGAGACTAGAATGATGAATTCAAGTAAAATTTTGGTAATTTGTGTACTTACACAAATGACAAAGAGTTTACTGAGCCACAGTATATATTGCGTTGAAGTTTTGTTACTTTCATCAAGCCTCGAGGTCATTGAAAGTTTGATTTGCAGCTTTAGCTTTAGTTTGTAGTGTTACACTGTATTTTTATTCTTTTCCTCTACTTTACATTGTGTAATTTTATCTTTGTTGGTGTATTGGTTTTGTATTTATGTTTTACGACTTTGTTTTTATGTATTATGTTTTTTAAAGCGCTTATAAGCCTTTTTCATATTGCGCTATATAAGTTGCATATTATTATTATTATTATTATTTAAATGCAGCCTCTGTGTGAATACCCCTCATGATAATTTAACATGATCTCTCTCAACAGGAAAACTCAGAACAACTGTTCAAGTCAGATTTATTTGATGCTGATTCAGAATCTGAGAACGAGCAGGAAAAGAGAAAGAAGAAACAGAAAAGAGTCAGGGCAACCATCCTCAGTGATGATGACGAAGATGACGACGATGAAGTTGATAAGAAAGGTATATGTGATGTTTGGTTGTCATGGTAATCACAAACCTTGACAATCATGAGTGTGTGTGCGTATGTGTGCACTTGTTTTGTTTTCTGACCGAGGACTTGAACAAAAGAATTCCAGGTCCTCGGATGTGATTTCTAAAGAATCACCACGTCTTCGAAAGAATTCTATTGTTATGGTGTATTGTTAAGGTTAGGGTAGGTGGATTCGAACAATGGAAAAAACAAAAGGGGTCCTCGGTTTGAAGGTAAAACACACCTGCGTGTGTTTGTGTGATGTCTTGCATGTAAACATATCTGAAGAATGGAACCTTGGATGGATCACACATCTCGTATTTGATAGCTTGTGGGGTGGAGGAGGGGGGGGGGTGTACAACTTCATTATTTTTAATGTGATTAGTGTGAGTTGGCAACTGAAGTTCTGAGCAAAACAAAAGCATATGTCAGGTTATTAAAGATTCAACACAGCAAAAAACAAAGGGAAAACAATGACTCTTTGTTTACAGCTGATGATAAGAGAAAGAAGAAGAGACTCCTAGAGGAGATTGGAAGTGATTCAGAACGAGGGTCTGGTAGTGATGGAGAAACTTCATCTAAGAGATTGGTCCCAGAGAAAGATGATCTCAGTGACCAGAATCAAGATGCAGATAGGCCAGATGCTTCTGAAAGAGCTAAATCACCTCATAAGGTTTGTGATCATTTCATCATGGTTCTCATGATTATGGAAATATATGGATATTTTTTTATTTAGCTTCAAAAAAGTGGTATAGCAAGAGCATGAAATTTATGTTACAACAGATCATTTAGACAATAACAATGTGTTATATTTTGCTTAGATACACTAGTTTATCAATATAGCTTCTAGGTTGTTAAAGTTCTTTTCATTTGTTGTTAGTCACACCAAATGCACACCATTTATTGCATGTTCTGTGTTTGTAAATAAACAAGAAATTTGTTTTTGAAAGCTTTTTATGTTTTACTCATATGGAAATCATTGCAGTGAACATTTTGTTATACCTCAAGTAGAAAGATACCTCTCCCAAAAAATGAATTTTTAGAAAAATAATATCACATGATATTGACTTTCACGTTATCTATACAAAGGAAAACTGTCATATAGCGAATTCCTGGAATAGTTCCTTGACTAAGCTTGGTTATAAAAGTAACGGAATGCATTCTTCTTGTCATATACTGATAAGGTTTATGTCCAGAAGCTTTCAAGATTTTCATAAATTTTCTTTTTCAAGAATAAACATGACAAATAATAAATGACACTTTGACACTTGCCTATTGTCTTTATTTCTTCTAATGCTTAGTAGTACAGTAGATGGCTCAAGTTGAAAGACAAAATTTGTAATAAATTCATTTTTGTGTTACTTTTGTTTTTTTGTCAGCATGGAAGTAGAACACCAAAGCCGAGAAGGCTCAAGAAGGAAGCAATACAGAAAATACACAGTGAAAGTCAAAGACTAATTAGAGGTTAGCTGTGTATTACACTATAAGGGTTTCCAAAGAGTGGTTGTGATACCATCTTCCCCTGTTGTCCTCCCTCAACCCAACCATCTGCCCAACCATCTGCCCTACCTCCCTTCCTCAATTTTGTATTATATTGGATTGAATTTATAGCAGTTATTTTTAAGCCCTTGTCTAATCAATAGCATTCATTGCTTGAATTTGAAGTCATTGTCATAAAAAAGTGTGCACATAACTTCAGGACCTCAACAAACTGCCAGAAAACCATAAACTTGCTGAAAAACCACCCGAAGTTGATTGGTAAATAACCGAATATCTTGTCCATACTTTTGAGTAAACTGATCGTCTATCGTAACCAAGGAAGAAATAACCTGTGCCAGCGTTGCCATCATGATCCATCTCTAAGTGAAGTCTCAAGGCATAATGCCACCCATCCCCCTCCCTCACACTTCCTCCACCTCCCCATCCCAGTCTTCATCATTTAGAGGGTACAGACATTACTCTTGTTCAAGAACATTATCCAATATGTGATGACTGTGCTTGTTGTGAGTGTCACTGCTATTCAACTATTAGAAAGGACACAGTAAATAATTATGCTGTGAGTTTTGTAAACAAACTCTACCTCCCTTCCCCCATCTTTTTAAGGAAAATGAGAAAGAGAGAGATGCCAGCCAGTGAACGTAACTGAAAAAGTGAAAGCATATTTTCAGATTAGTTTCTGTTGAAGCTCATCCAACAGCAAGAAAAAATCAGATGCAACTGTGAACAAAGAAATAACTGTTAACAACAAATCTATTTATTCATCTCTAAAAATCTCTAAAAATTGTCAGAAGAGGTTTTATTTTTTAAAACAAGAGACGTTCTGTCCAAATAACCATTTGTATCATTCAATTCCTTCATCTGTTTTAGGGAACAATTTGTAATTGTGTCAGAAACAGTTTAACTTGGATTAGAATTTTATGAGATCTCTCCCCCCCCCCTTTTTTTGTTGCAGAATCTGCATTACGTCTGCCATATCACAAACCGAAGCAACTGACAGTGGATGACTTCTTCAATAAGAGGCCGCCATCTGCCAGACCCCTGAAGCCGTTGAGAGGGCTGTCAAGGTTTGTCCATTTATTGTATTTTATCTTTCTTTGGTTTGTTTAGTTTTTCGTTTACATGTAAAGTGTGCACTTAAAAGACAATTGTGGATTGTCTTCCCCTTCTGGCAGACTGGGCAGACAGATGATTTCAAGTGGCATGGACATGGCATGTTTTCATATCTTACAAACGAGAGCGATGATGACACAAGCTGATTTTGAACATACCGTCTTATATCACAAGTTTAAATTATTTCTGACTTCTTTGTGAGGGAATTGATAGCCTGTGTTGAGACGAATTAATCAATGGTTTATTCTGACAATAAGCAGGGTAACATTTTTTGCTATCTCATACATAGGGTTGTCTGTTGCTTTATTGATGGTGTGAGGGATGGGGGGGGGGGGAGGGAGGGGTTTTGGTGATCAAGCTAATAAGCAATTTATAGTTCAAATGTGCACAGTAAAGAAGTGTACATGACTTTATGATGGTAATATAACTGTCAAATCATTTGAGCCTTTGATGTATCTTTGATGTATCAATAGATGTATCAATCTATGTATCAATCTATCAATATATGTATCAATAGATCAATAGATGTATCAATAGATTCAGAGAGCTGACTCTAGAAATAGATAGAACAATGACTCTAGACTATAGAGCTGCTTTAACAGTAGGGTTACAACTGAATGCAGTCCGAATGTTGGACTTGATCCTTTGAGTGTATACCTGAAGAAATAAACATTAACCTGTAATCTATGCTTTTCTGAACTTAATTAATATCTTTATTCATATTTTGACTCACACATGAAGTCTAACCTTGCCCTTTACCTGCCCTAAGAGAACTTGATAAAGTTGTCAGGAGCTCAATACTTTTGACATGTCATGAGATGATTGTTAATCCAATATTTCCCATTTGTCTGTTCCTTCTCTTGCAAACTCTTATAAAGTCTTCTGGGGAACTTCAGTTTTACCATACAATCTATTTAAAATGAGATGGCATTTTCTTTTATTAACAATAAGTACACCATGGGCTGGCACATATGGACCCTGGTTGTGACCACTGGAGAAGCCCCCCACCCACCCCCCCCCCCCAGAAAAAAAAAGCAGTGCATACATTCTTCAATAACAAAAGTAGAGTGTGCATAAAACTGAAAAACCAAAATTTGTATTTTCCTCAAGTACACTGATCGTCTCATCTTCTACAGGGCTGCGACTGAAGAGAAAAAACTGGAACCGATGGAGGTAAAGAACGATGCTGCTGATCTTCCAGATCCCTTCTCATTCGAGACGACAGAGAAGACAATCGGATTACCCGATGACCTCTCGACCAAGAATATCAATATCGATGATAGCTTAGGTAGTCAGACAGTAACCATGGCAACAGAACATATCGCTAGTACAGATTCTATAAAGTCATCATCGGAAGGTGAGGATGGTGAAGCAAAAGGAGAGACCGGTGCCATTGGATCTAAGACTAAAAATGAATCATTCATAGGTGAAATTGTCTCGTTGGTCGGACAAAAATCTGGTGACCTCTGTCCTGAAGGAGAAACGGTTCAAACAGAGACAAAAGTTGAAAACGACCCAAAAGTTGGAGACCTGGATAATATTAAGAACACAGAGGGATTGTTAGAAACTTCACCAGGAGATGGAGATAGATGTCTCGTGAAGGGTACGCCTGCATCCTCTGGAAAGAGACAGTCCACAGCAATGAGGTTACTTCAGGCTAGTCTAGACAAATTTAAGAATATTACTCCTAAACTCTCTGGAGAATCAGAGAGGGTGATATGTCTGGAGGAGGAAACCCCCAAGACGGAGATACCCGCAGGGGTCGAGAACCTGATGGAAAGATTCGCCAGACACTCCACCAAGAAATCAAGAGGTCGTAAGACCCAGCAAGAGGTGCAATTGAGGTAAGGGCAATAAACTGAGAGCACGCTATGGGGAAAAGAAGGCAGGTTGGGGGAGGGGAAGGGATGTCATATCAGAGGTTTGAATTTCTGGCTGTGAACATTTATTCCCAAAAAATTTGTAAAAATTATTCCTTGAAATCACTTGAATCTCGTTACCTGAAGTCATTAAATGTTCGTTTTGATTCATGAGTGGAGTCAAATTTCAAGAATAACAGACTTCTTTCATGGGTTTTGCAAAAACTTTTCCTCGTTATTTTGTCAACGGAAATTCTAATAATTTTTCTCTTAGCATTGTTAAGAAGGCAACGAATGAGGACGGCAAAGAGGATTTAAAGGCGGAACGTATATCTATCATCCTGGAACCAGAGGACCAGGAAATTAACCCAAAATTGAAAGTGCCGGGTAAGTCGTAAAACCTCTGATCTAATTTGGATAAACTTTGGAGAGGATGCTGGGGAAAATTGTAATCTGGTATAACATAGGGAAAAGCTGGTCATTGTGTAGCAGTTTTATTTTCAGTGTTAATGATAAAGATATTAAAAATTTGTTAAAATAGTAAATTTGAAATTTGTAATGACATTAATAATTTTTGTAATGAATGTATGCAATGTAAATACGTTTTTTATTGTCATGTCCAAAAGTGAAATATGTCATGTTAACTACATTGTTTTTTTGTTTTTTTTGTCAAGGTGCTAAACTGCTGCATTTGAAAGAAACCTTACAACAGAGGATGAAAGAAAGAAGAGAACAAGAGAGAGAGAAGAGGCAGATGGCTTACAACATAGACAATGAGGAGATGGGTGGAGGAGAAGGAGAGGAGGAGGAGGAAGAAGAAGAAGAGGCAGAATTATCAGATGGAGATATGAGTGACAAAGAGTATCGGATGGGAGCAGAGGTTGACAGTGAAGAAGATGATGAAGATTTTAATCCCGACGATGAGATTGTCAGGGTAAGATTGTCTTTTCTATGTGTTAATCGTTGTCGGTACTTATGTATTCCAGTCGTTTCTTTCTCGTTGTTGGTACTTAAGTAGTACGTAGCTGGTTGCATTTCATTACTTTATTCCAATCGTTTCCTTCTCCTAGTCGGTGCTTAAGGAGTAAGTAGCTGGTTACATTTCTTCAAGTTGTATTCCTCTTCTTACCAGGATTATTCAATTTATTTGAGCAATTTATCATCTTTAGTCTGTGAAAGTTTTTCTTTTTTGTCTGAAAGTCAGTATAAGCCAGTTTAGTTTGGCTTAGCAGTTCATGGTAACAACAACCTTCAACCCCATTACTATTACTCAGGTGTGGATCGGGCTGGGGGAGGGGTATGAGGATGTACACCCTCCTCCCCTTTCAACCCCACACACACAGACAAAAGTTATTACCACAATCATGTGTGTAGACATAATTATAGACATAATATGCCTTTGAATGCACCTTTCACATCTAAAATTTAACTTTTTTTCTCGGGAGGACATTGTGAAATTTATCCAGAAAAGAATTAGACCTCTTCTTAAACTTTAAGTGTGTATACCACCCCCCCCCCCCAACCTTACACAAAACATAAGTATTTACTAGCAAAGCTTCAGAATGCACCATTTGACATATAAACTTTAATTTCTCTTTTGGGAAAGGACCCCTAGACTCCCCTGCATGGAACTCAGCTTCAGTGAGCCCAGGGTCACACCTCTCCTTCATAAAAAATATATACATAAATAAGTAGCTGAATTAGTAAACAATGGTTTTTCTTGGATGTTTTTTTTCCTACTGCGTAAACAGTCTCTTTCAGACATATTGATCAAGCTCATCACATCCATTAAATTCATCTTCTACAACTCACACATGTCAGTCCTAAGCCTTTTACTTTACATAATAGAAGCAACACTTATCCAGATGATCACCATTAAGCAAGCAATTCTTCTCATTTTTTCCCATAAAGAACTTAATGAGAACAACGCCTTCAGCTAATTTTGCTGAGAGGACTTAAGGATTCCCTCAGGGGAGCCTTAATGAATCATTAATTATAAATTTTCTTACCTTCCAAAGGAGAAACATATGTTTGCAGACGACGAAGCCGAAGATGATGATGATGAAGTCAGCGAAGAGGAGGTTGCAGACGATCATGTGAGGAAGGTGGAATCAAATTCTCAGAAGAAAATGACTCCTAAACCCTCCGACGGAAACGAAGACAGCGGCGATGAAATATCTCCGCAGAGTAGAAAGACCAAGACAAACTCTAAGAGACGGATTCTGTTATCAGACGATGAAGATGATGAGGATGAAGATGGTGTTGATTTCCAGGAAACATCAGAAATCAAGTCACAGATCAAGATCATCCATCAGGCTCCAAAGGAAACTGTTAAGATACCAGACATTCATCAAGGTGAGTTGGCTGTTTTTGTATTTTATTTAATTAATTTAATTTAAATATGAAAAAGAATCAAGAACAACTTTGAAATATACATTGCTGATTGGTACAATTTGAATTAAGTCTTAATTGTAGTATGTCTTAATGAGGGAGTAATTGTCGGATAGCGATACACTTTGTTGTCCGTATCCCCGCTCTTTCTCCACTTTGTCACATGATGACTAACCCATTCCCCACCCCCCCCCTCCCCCACACCCTGATCCACTCACCTATGCTTACAGATACACTCACTTTTGCATTATTGTTTTTCTTTGCTTACAATTCACTTTTGAAAAATGTCAAAAAGCCTGACAAAAACAAAAGTTATTGAAAGAAGTATTTCCTCCCATGTCAACTGTATTCTGAGAATACAGACACAAATACTTTTGAAGGATGGAGTAAGAAAAACCAAATTTACATTTCTTCATTTTTGATGAAATCCTGAAATGTTTATGCAAGTTAAAGGACCCCCCCCCCACATTTCAATCCTGACATGATCTTCTTTAGAGGCAAACTGATATGAAAACATATTAAGGAGACACAATTAAAAAGGTAGGCAGATGGACAGACAGTCAGACAAACTTGGACGATGGAACATTTAATTAGACAGAACAAGTGGCAGTGAGATACCATATGTTCTTTTAACTTTGGTAGTAAGGTGCACTTTGTTACAGGGGTGAAAAGTTCAAATGAAGTGAAGACATGCCTTTTTGCTACGATTACTAGAACAAATGTTGAAAAGACGTACCACCTATACAAGCTAATTATTATAAAAGGCCACTGAGGTAAAGGCCATTTGCTGTTTTGTTCAGTGAGGAGTTAACAAATGAAGGGTGTGAATTGTAAATATGCTATCGTGTGGACCATAATCAATGCTCTAATCAAGGAGTGCAACTCTGTGGATTGCCATCTCTTTTTGTAATATTAGATAATGTCATCTTCTCTTTTGTAACATTTGCAAACTCCTTGGGGTTTTTTACAGAGACATCGAGATTATCCTCCTCCTCATCCAAGACAAGCAGCGTAAAGAAATCAGATTCAAGCTCAGTCACCCATTACTTCCCCGATGTCGGTAAAACCATGGATTTGTTTGATTCTACGTCATCCCTTACCGACGACGTCAAAAATAACGACCTGACCTCCGAAGATAAACAAACGACCTTTAACCTTAAAGAACACTTAGGAAGGCAAGGTGAGTGAAACTGCTATGGTCTGGTTTCTGGTCTACATTTATGTCACACCTTAACATCTAGTACATTTATTTCATATCTATTTACTTTGCAAAGCAGATACCTGACACTATAGGCCAGGGCTTCTCAACTTTCTACTAGGCCAGACTGAGTATGTCTTAATGGAGGAGTGAATGTGCGATAGTGATACAATTTTTTTTCCATATCCCCGCCCTTTTTCCTCTTTGACATCACATGATGACTACCCCCTCCCCCACCCCCTGATCCACTCACCCATGCATACAGACACATTCACTTTTGCTTTTTTTTTTCTTTGCTTACATTTCAATTTCCAAAAATGTCAAGAAGCCTGACAAAAACACAAGTTATTTAAAGAAGTACTTCAACCCATGTCAACTGTATATGAATACAGACACACAAATATTTTTGAAGGGTGGAGTAAGAATAACCAAATTTACATTTTTTAAGTTTTGATGAAATCCTGAAATGTTTATGAAAGTTACAGGACCCCCCATTATCTTCCTCGTTCGCAATTCCCTTGGTTTTATTTTCAGAGACATCAACTTTATCCTCCTCCTCATCCAAGACAAGCAGCGTAAAGAAATCAGATTCAAGCTCAGTCACCCATTACTTCCCCGGTGTCGGTAAAACCATGGATTTGTTTGATTCTACGTCGTCCCTCACCGACGACCTCAAAAGTAACGATTTGACCTCTGACAATAAACAAACGACCTTTAACCTTAAAGAACACTTAGGAAGGCAAGGTTAGTAAAACTGCCATGGCCTGGTTTCTGGTTTATTTGCATTTATTTCACATCTATATTTAGTGTTCAAAGCAGAAATCTGACACTATAGGCCAGGGCTTCTCAAGTTTCTACGAGGGCCAGACTGATCGACTTTGGTCAGAACAAAGGCCCAGAGAGAAGATTTAAATATTCCAAAGCTGGTGGAAAAGGATTAGTTTAAGAAAGGACAGAATACTGCTCTATACTGGTCAACTAAATATATTATGCTCTCTGTGACAGTTAAGATGTAGGTGACTGGAGAACAGTGTAATGATTATACAGAGTGTGTTACAGATCTAGATAACTTATGACCTTGATGATGTAATGAGTTGTTACGCTGGAAACTATAAACCAATGGGAAGTGGACTGGTCCATTATGTTGCTAGGGGTGTGTGTTCAATCCTAGAAGGGATTAGAAGAAGATACATATGGAATTTAGTTTGAGCATTACAAGAACCGTATCTCACTATATCTACATTGTAATACTTGTGAAACACTGGCCATTAGAGTGTTCAAGCCAATGGTCTTAAAGGGCATGCATACCTTCCTGATAACTGCAAGATTGTGAGCAGATCCTTTTTACAGGCCATTTGAATCCTTTTGGGGCTGGATTTAGCCAGTGAGGCAATCATTTAGAACCCCTATAATACGCCAACAGCATACACACATTAGATGCATTTTAGTAAGTTCACTTTGTTCACAGGAATAGGTGGCTTTTGTTATTTATTGGAACCTAAATGGTACCTCTTGAGGCAAGCAGAAATATTCCATAGCATTTGCGGTTGTTAATTAAGGGAGTTTGATGAAGAATTGAACACAGTAATTTTAGAAGTGAACAACAACCTGCTGCTTGTATAGTTTCAATATTGCGTCTGAGTTGACAGGTGGAATGGCACATGAAGTTGGGCTTCAACTGTCAATAGTTAACATTGAATAACAAAATTGAACATTGCCTTTAATTATTCCAATCACAATTTTGTTTCTTTTTCTGAGAAATATCAGAAGGAAATTATTTTCATGCTGAACAGACTGACCTGTGCTTTGTGTATAATATAAAGGTGACTCAAAAATAAGTCTTGTAAAAAACAAGAAAGACCATAGTTACATTTTAAATAAAGGTCTGCATGTTGTTTGCGTTGTGACAGGCCTGACAAAAGGGGGGGGGGGAGAAAATAGGGTTCGGAGGACAACAGCCGTACTATTTGGGGTCAATTAGTGGTCCTGTGAAAATATTGGATAAAGAACAATGTGTTTTCATTTTCTAGTCATTTTAGGTGAAACACAAAGACTTCAAAAATAGGGGTCCATGTGACTTGGTGGTCTCAGGGGCCCAGCATGGCTCTCTATGTAACTGTGAAGTGATAGCCGTTGCACCGATTCATGACATTTATATGCTTTATTTCATTTCTTCGCAGATTCAGTAACCAGTAAGACTTCTGAGGCTGATAACAATAGCGTAACCAGCCTTGATAACAGTTTTGAAATGTTTCCAGCCACCATTCCTCCGTATCAGCCGAGACGTGAGTCCCTAGACGACAGCGATGACCTTAAATCTAAAGAAAACTTCACACCGTTCTCTAAAGCCAAGATTAGCCTTGAACACAGCTCAGCGAAGGTAAACAAGTACTGATTTTGAAGATTTATTTGTGATTTAACATCGATGTGTCTGGAAAGAAGAATAACTTCCATGATAGAGTCAATAACATCTCAAAGTTAACTGTCTTGTAAAGGTATTCAAATTCAGGGCAAAGTATTAAGAATTTTATCTGGTCGTCACTGTGACAACCAGGTCTTCCTTTTCGGTTGTTCGAACAGCAAATTTGGTTGTCAGATAAAATATGGGAAAGTAGTAAAACAAGACCAATATGGAGAGATATGTAGGTTTTGTAAATAGAACACCAGGTGTTGGCCAAAAAAATATATATATGGTTATACAGTTGGATCATAGGACTAATACTATTTGTTGTTTTATTTCAGTATGTCCTTAGTGTGGTGAGAGGGTAATACCAATTAATAATTTGTTTTTTATTTGC
>JAIPMN010002033.1:0-12387 GCA_020650975.1 Apostichopus californicus | reverse complement strand
AAATTCTAATGAAAACAAAACGATATTGTACTTTGTGTTATCTAAGTAAACTGATTCTGAAAGATTTTCATAGTAACAAGGGAACATAAAAACATTGGAAATGAAATATCGGAGGCGTTAAGATGGTGTGGCGTAATTTTCGAAATTCATTACCTTTGGGTACAGCAAACCGTGACAATTTAACTGACGAAATAACGCAGAAATATTTTACCCAACAAAATCTCGAGTGTAAACATACGTGTCACCGTGACAAAGAACAAATTCAAACACGAAATGTTTGATATACAATTCGTGAAATTGGTTCGACGAAATGGGAATTCCAATTTTTCGCTGCACCCTCTTCAGTTGTCATCATTGGGATCAATATTGTACAAAACAGAACAGATGTCATATATTAATAATGAATAATAACAAAAATATGAATACATCATGCTCATACACAGATTGCTATAATTTAAAAAAAAATGGAAAATATGGTAACATCTTTGAGTCCCTCTCAACTTAAAGGTCAGACCTATATTAAAAAGGAAATTTATAACTTTGGTTTCAGTTTTTCAGTCTCACCAAATACTCAAACTTCATAAAATGGTAGACCTCTGACTCCGTCCCCGTCCCCGCCCCCACCCACATACACACGCACCACCTCCTCATCTGCCCCTTTCACCCGTTTAAATAGCTATTTAGATATAGGCCTATCGCTTGGAGAACACACATGTATTATAGCGGTACGCAAATAAATAGTTATCTCTCCGCCCTCCCCTACCCCACTAATCTCACCCCTTCTCATCCCTATCTGGTAAGACCACATTACTTGTAAACGGGTTTCACAATTTCGGTTGCCAAAATGTGTAAAATTTACTATTAATGAAACCTTTGATGTTAGTTACCAATCTGCTGAAATTCTAGCAAAATTACCTATCTAGCAAAATTTAAAATGTGACTGCCCAAACTTAGACACGCTGCTGGATTGTTTACTCAAATAAATGGTAATTGTGCAAAGTTAATTATAATATTCAATAATGGAAATTTCGTCGCCGAGACATAAATATAATACTGATCCCATGTACATGAAGCTAATCGGAAATTTCCACACATCCCCCCCCCCCCACCACCCGTGTCCATCGTTTTTCTAAATTAATTTGTTATGGGACTCGAGTATCTACTCTCGTTCAAATTTGACCAAAATCAGAAAGAAAAACTGCATTTCTCTTCAACTTTGGAGGAAAGAAACCTTCCTTCAGGACTTAATTAATCTTTTGAACCAAATCATTTCCTTGTTTCACCCACAAAGTGACCACACATGTGTACTTCCAAGAAGGTTCAAGCCGTACAGTTTGAGACAGAAACGTGTTAAACGGTTGAGTTTTGACCACTGTCATTTTAATTAGGTCACTTCCCTAAAGATCTTGCACACTTTTACACCACAAAGTCTAAAAGATGTTTCTTTTTGCTTTTATTTTATTTCTATATGTATCGTCTGGTGTCCAAGTACTTTACCTGTTACCCTAGTGGTCAGTCTGTGGTCTAATGTTCGTTGTTGATTCCAATATAAAGTAATTGCTCTTTTTTTCTTTATCTAGGTCACGATAATGAACATGGTATAATTATCAATGACCTTTGACATCTCAACCTGTTTATTGGGCTAGTTCGCTTGAAAGTCCGCCATTTTATGGTCTTTAGCAACACCATAGGAAAGTGCGATCAATATCAGCCGTCTGTTCCTCTCTTCTTCTTACGCCTCCATACAGTCCCCCCCCCCCCCTCCACCCATGTGATTTTCCCTAGTATTTCCTGTTTTTCGACGTTCAGGGAGTATTATTTATTTCATAAACAAAACCGAAGGCAGTAGAGGACTCTCACAATTTCACAAATAATTCCATTGCTATCTGAATTCTTTCTGAACTGTGAGCTGCTCCATCCCTGCAGGATCATGTGAGTGTTTGTGTGCCTCATATCTATATATAACCCCCCAACCCCCAACCCCAACCCCTAACCCCCAACCCCACCCCCCCCCCCCCCCAAAAAAAAAACTTGTTGCGTTTGGGATATATTCTACTTTTAAAGTTGTGTCTGGGGCCATCATTTTCATGCCATAATGCAAATTATGCCAATGACCTCTTGCTTTCCTTTATTGTCCTTTTCATATTTTCAAGGTAATATGCTAGCTGCATGTGTTAACACTGAAACAATTACCATCATCAATGGGTAATGTTTAGAGGATCAGTAGCTAAGATTCAGCATTAATTTTGGTAAAACCCATCTCCATTACCCAAATAAAACATTGAAACAGGCCTCAACAATTATTATAAATAGTATTCGTCATTTGGCGACCGTGACTAAAAATCTAACTAAGGATAAAAAAGAAGAAGAATGCACATGTAGCTGGATGACGTCATGATTAGACTTGATTAGACTTGATCGAGTCGTTGCCTTGTGCAACAATTAAATCTGTGATGTCTCCCAAATGGAATAGGCTATTTGGTGAAATTTTGACATGACATTTTTCTCTATCTCATTAGACATCTGGTATCCCAAACAGTTTTCTTGATACCCCCCCCCCCACCCCCCGACCGAACTTTCGCCTGTAACATATAGTGGCAAAGCTCCAGTGGCGAATGTTTCGGCTTGAGGAAAGCCGGTCTACATGGCAAGAAACGTTCAAAACAAACATTATCGCTAAATAGCAAGGTAACGTATCCATGTTGAGATCTGTAACATTTTCAACACAGACAGACAGACAGACACGACGCGGGATGTTAAGGATTGCTTAAATCTTTTGTCTGAACAATAGTGACAGATAACAGCGTATATTTCCAAATCGTTCGATACCGATTTCTGTCTTTTGTGCTTTCAATGTTCTTTCACCTCCTTTGTAGTTATAACAATTGATAGGTCTCTCACATTGTAACACCTTCACCCCACTTTTCCGGGTTATTTGTAACCTACTTTAGTACCTGAGGCTAATCAAGCTTGAAATATCTTTTGTTTCTGTTAATTAATTATACCTCATGTGTTGAACGGAAACCTTGGGCAAATTTTTGCCTGCAAGGGTTATAACATACCTCGGTTAGGAGAGCAAACTGGGCCGACCTTGCCACAGTTTCTCTGGCGGTACCTTTCCTTTTTCTCCCACGGTGCTGAGCCGGTGTGCCAACAACCCACGGGCATGCTGAGCGAGATAGATTGAGTTTAGGAAGCCCGATAGAAACGGCTTGAATATAAGAGGATTTTAAGATAAGAAAGTTTACCAGTTGATGTACACAGAAGTACCTACTAGGTGTAGGAGGGATGAACTGAAAACTTTAAATCAGAAATATCCTTGGTTTTTCTTTTACTGATCTTTAATGAGTTTTCTGACCATGCATGTATAAGTGTCCATCCCCATGGATTCATGTGTTCACTGTAACACCAATTGAAGACACAATGTGAGTTTTCTACACCTGAACCGAGACGAATTTGACTGAGATAACTCTGTACTTGAAATTTACGTATAATTTTATCATTATCACGCTGTTTCAGTAATAGAAGGGGGGGGGGGAGGGTGGAGGGGGCGCAATCGGGAGACACAGGAATCCATCATGCAGTTTTATGAAATATCTCAAATTGCCTTTTCATAGCCTTTCATTTTTCTAAAGTATACCTAAACATGCCTTTTAGTTGCAAAATTAAATGAAATTGTTACTCAAAAGTGCAATTTTGTTGTAAAACATTAAAATAGGCTACTGAAACGTGTGGTATACATAATGCACAGATGATCAACTTTTGTCGGAAAGTTTTATCCGCGTAACTTTAAACGTTGTGTTTCGCCCTCTCAAATAACAGTCACATGTCCCACTGTACTTCGAAGTTTGTGTCTCCTCACCCCCCCCCCAATGCCCCCGCCCCACCCCCACTAGTTAAACATTTGGACCCTTCGTCCATGGTCCTTGCTCTGGAACCTGATAAATGGTTCTTTATATCTCGTAACTACCAGACAAGACCGGATTTAGGAGAAAAAAATTTCTTTCATCATTAGCGATTACAGCGATTACGATTACAATGCAATGAATTAACATTACTAAATTGAAAACAACAATAACAATGGTGGTTGGGGGGGGGGGACATACAAAACAAAGTTGTAAACATTACATTATAAAATAAACACTTAAAATGGGAATTATTGGCTCAGAAATAGATTTGTTTTCAACCGAAATATTTTACAGTTTTTTTTATTCAGGTGGCATATCATATATATATATAATGTACTCAGCAGTTATCTTGAGTGATACACTAGTGTTATCATGATATTTATTTCCATGTTCAGCGCGTCGTGTTTAAACTGATCTCATTTTCGGTTTCCAGTTTCGAACGAAAATTAACTCGACGGGTGTCTGGTTGTTTCCAGCGATAACGAAACCGTTCAAAATGACCGTCTTAGCCACCGCCGTCTGTCGTCGTAGTGAGAAAAGAACATTTTTTTTTGTGCGACCGCTCACAAGATCGTACATATATATATAACCCGACTCACCCTATACCTGGGGACAATCGAAACCCATCCTCTTAATTTAATAACAAAATGTATGAGCAAATGAGTTTTCTCCACGGTTTATTTGATTGCGTAAAATCACTTGGAAATGTGATCAGGGACGCACCCTTTAAGTCAATATCACAACAGAAGAAAGAAACTTTTTTTTTTTAAACTATAGTATAGGATAATCCAGAGACGAAGGCAAAAAAAATTAGGTGAAACGTAACGATAGTCTCACAAACAGCGCCCTCAAATAACATGTTCCAACACCCCGAGGGAAATTCGAACGGGCTTGGTTGGGTTTCATAGAGTCTCAAAAACAGAACGGGAGAAGGAAGAAAAAATAGAGAGAAAAACGCTTCAAACTGTCTAAGTTATTATACGGATAAAGAAAACTAGAAAAATGTCTCTAAAGTAAGGAGAGGATGAAACTCGATTCGCAAAACAATTTACAAATTGTTACAGACGCTTTCGGCGCAAAAGGGCCTGATTTGGGGCATACCTTCTCACATGAGAATGAGTACTTTTACCGAGAGATGTAGGAATTTAATTGTTTCGTGTGTTCTATATGTGAATATTAATCTATTGTTAGTGTTACATTAGTATACGATGGGTGAGTCTATATAAGACGCATTAGCATATACGACAAGAGGATATATATACATGCGGCCGGCAAATTTAAACGATAAACAGAGGGAAATTCACGACATTTAAAGAGTTGACGAATGAGTGAAAGTATCAAGTTTTCACTATAAGAGGTATATATATATACGTGGAATGTTCATGTACGTAACATGCGTCATACTATATAACCAATGCTATATATCATGAAGGAAGAAATGTCCTTTGGACACGAAAAGAAACAGATAAGAAGGGAAACCTGGTGATAGATATTCCACACTGATGCATGTGACCACAAAGAAACAGCTACAGTATCTGCCAAAAAAAATGCCAGACGGAAATGTGACGTAAAGCCTATATCTATTATGCAAATAACTTTACAAGTCTTGATGAAGTGAATCTATTGAACTTTCATTTCGATGTAGTAAGAGAGACCCGGAAAAGACGGCATTGAAACAGTACAGAAAGACTTGTATCAAAATTGGCATGCAACTTTCTCTTATTTTTTGCGCAGCAGATACTTTTACAATAACCAAATTGCATTGGGTTCAACATTTGGCTGATGGTCCCTTCCCCCTGTCTCCGTGAACCTTGGACAGTTCCAGGACCCTGTATCTTTATACAATGCAAGGTGTTATCTATCAACTCATTGGTCGAACTGCTATGATGGGGTTTTTAGCGGGGAGGGAGGGAGGGAAGGGGTACAGGGTGGTGGGACGCGTTAAGGGGAGAAAGCTATTCATGAAGCAACGTCGCCTTTATGGAACTTTATATGTTCAAATTAATGATCAATAAATGTTTCTAAGAATATTTCCATAGATCAATGATATTTGTAGTAAATATATTAATGATAAGGACGAAACATATAAGCAGTCATTTATAACCTGACCAATGACCATTGAGAGCTTTTTAGAGAGTTAAGTGTCCGCACAGAACACGACAAGCAACGTTTCAGTATAGCAGTTTGAATTCGAAATGTCAAATATACATAACTTAAAACCTCCCCTCTTATTCGTACCCCGTACCTAGCCCCCTCCCAACCCCAACCCTCCGCCTTCTCGATACCAACATACACACACAGAAGCACATACACACACACACAAATGTAAATGAAACAAAAACTCGTTCGACGAAACATCCCTATCACTATAGAGACCTTCAATTCGGGTTCCGAAGCAGCTTTTTGTGATGTTTGGTTAAATTTGGATGATTAGATGCTACAATCAGTTCAAATAATGGTGATTTATCTTTCTCACTTCGTGAATATCCAATTTGCTTTCACACGAATGTGATTCATGATGCCATATTTTAAAGAGTCTAGGCGACGAAATTAAAATAACTGCAAACATTAATTAATACTAGCTAATTAGAGTTGATTTGTTAGAAATCTATACATACGAGTGTTTTTATATAGTTTCATTAACTGCTATATTATTTTGTGTAATGCTCCTTATTTTTTCATAAAATTGCTAGAAGTTGGTGACCAAAAATGTTGAAATTTAAAATTGCTAGAAGTTGGTGACCAAAAATGCCCCCCCCCCCTAAAAAAAAAACAAAAAAACAAATGTTTTCAGAAATAATTTTGTAACTTGTAGTGTTCCATCGTTACGCAAATTTGGTAGAAGAAAAGGAAGAATAAGCGCTTTCATTCTGTTTTAGTCGAACTGCAATTTTCGCTTTTCTAGTATAACTGAAAAATACAATAGGCTCTATATTTCCGTCTTCTTTTCTAACCGAGACCGATGTTGAATCAGATTCGTCTATAGAACACAACGTTATATATATATATATATCTCCAAGCATCAAAACAACCGAATACTCCTCCGTCACTTCTCCAAAACATGAGACATAAACCTGTCTTTATTTGTCTGAAGTGTGAGTCAATATTTCAACTAAACGAACTTATTACTTTGCGTCTCTTAATAAAATTAAAAAACGATACCGTATAAAATTCGTAAAAAGAAACTTTATAATTTTTCATCACAAAAAATTGTCTTCTAAGTTTCCTCAAATTACAATCCATTCATTAATTTTGTTCTTCTCACTCGCATTCTTTTTAACGGTGGTTCAAACAGATGCAGGTAAATATACAGGAGAGGACTTTCATTCGAAGCAAGCAACCTCTTTCTTTTTTCTTTCTTCCCGCTTATTTCTTATGATACCTCCTTGAATTGCACTAATGTAAATTTCTTCTCAATATTTCGATCCGTGAGAAATTTGAGATTTTTGGTATGCATTGGGCCATCCCAAATGAGGTAATTTTCGATTACTATATGACGGAATATGTTGCCAGTCATCTTCGTAGTGGCGGTTCTGATTCGGGTGTAGCGTTTTTTAATCTGGTGGGGATGCACGTGTTTGTAACGGGCGAACCGTAGAAATTTGAAACTGTTTCAATCAATAGAAAGCCTTAAAATTCGTGAAAGCATCAGAAAGCCGAAAGTAATCTATAAAAGGAAGAAAAAACAAAAGAAAAAGTAAAAAGAAAAAAGGGCAAAAATAGATAGATAGAAAGGAAGAATAGGTTAGCATACACGACCGTACGTGTTTTCAATTTATCTATAGTATATATAATACCAAATTATTTAAACTGTTCGAAGTTCGAACATCTGGAATGGTTTTATATAAAGTCGGTAAAAACCTTACAAATCGTCATTCTAAAAAGGGGAAAAGTGTACAAACGTAGGCTATATCTTGCTTTTCAGTTCATGTAGGGTTTCGCTTATTTTGCAAAAGTTTGAACAATTTCAATTGTTTGTATATGGGACACAATGATGTAAACCAAATACTTGAATTTAAAATTGTAAAAGTTGTCCTAGAAGAATAATATGAGAAAATCCCATTTTTCATAGTGTGTATAGCATCGCCTAATAATTTTCCATTTAATTAGATAAATATAATTAAATCTAAAAGCTTTCACCTTCAAGGAGAAGTAAACCTTTACGTTATCTTCTATATGTCATATAAACGTATGATAGGAATACTTCTTTGAAAGAAGAAATACAAAACACAAAACAGCTAGAAATATCTTGTGCCGTACGAGAGATATCATTGTTTAAATGTTATATCAGAAAGCTTCCGGTTTGTCAATGTGTTAAGTCCAGGCCCATAGCCAGGGCCTTGCCGGTGCCCCTCCTTCTTACAGACTATACGGTACCCTCCCCCTATCTGTCACACCATCACATGTATCGAGAAACGTCACACGTTACAGGACACGATTATTGGTGCCTCTCATGAAATAATTGGTGTCCCTCCATAAATTGTTGGTACCCCTCCAACTCCTGGCTACGGGCCTGATGGTGATGTCATAGTGCAAGCAGAAGGTGCAGGGCAAGCTTCCTATTGATTTATCCCCCCCCCCCATGTTTTTCTTTACTACAGAGACGCATACACAGTTCGTAGTATGCTGACATGCCATACCATTCATATTGGTTAATGTTAAAATATTCACATCAGCACTTACAAATATAGGCATATAACAGTTATGCTGAAGGTCATGTTTTTAGATTTGTTCTTTTTTTTCCAAGGGGGAGAGGGGTGGGGGTGGATCTCGGGTGGACGTGTTTATCGTAAACAATCTCTATTATATGTTGAGGATCGGTTGTACTCATGGTAACGATATGGATGATAGGCTGCATGCAGGGTGCGGACGGATATGGCGGTTTATGCGACAATAAAAACATTACATTAATTTGAATATAACTCTTCTAATTTTGATGTCATTTATGTTGATATCGTAAATAAAAGAAACTTTGTAACAAAGAAAGAACTAGTTTATAATGTTTATAAAGTCGGTTTGACAATGATAAAACGTCATATGTCTTCTTTCAAATTGTTCTTTTGTTGAAACTTCGAAAGGTACAGCTTAACATTTATATCTTTAGGGCATATTCATAAAATCGATATTGAATTCTCTCTGGTTCTTTTCAGTTTCAAGGTCCACGATGAAGTATGTTGGAATTATTCTCAAAAGATTATAAGCTGGATTCGGAATGGTACGGCCGTATATTTTTAAATAGACTGATGTATTTAGACCAATATGTTTACCAAATGGATATACCAGTTTCTTTTACGAAGTTGAATTAAAGGTCAAATGCATTGCTCCCAATGTCTAGTATGATACAAATTCCTCAAAAAAATAGATGAAAGAGAAAAGTACCCAAGAAAGAGAGTAATAATAGTTTTAAAAAAAGGGTTGCTATCAAAAACATTTAGAACGTCGTGATTTTAACAACGGCCAATTTCTCTTTTCAATGCATCCTCCTGGTCCCGATTTGAAAGATTCAACTGTCTGGAGTTTTGTTTTTGCCATTTGCATTTACTCAGCCTCCTACTCTCTGCATGGTTATGCTTGTGTTTTTAGTGGGGTGGGGTGGGCCGGGGTACAGACAGGGTGACGGGGAAATGTTTAACTCTCCCATTATCCGTCTCCTATATTGATTTACATGTAAGCGATAGCTACTGTGTTTCATCCTGTATTCGTTTGCTCTTCAGTTCCAAAGATAAGATAACTAGAGATTACATAGAGCTATGTTATTATTATAATTATTATTATTATTAGTAGTAGTAGTAGTATAGTCGTAGTAGTAGTAGTAGTAGTAGTATTAGTAGTAGTAGTAGTCGTAGTAGTAGTAGTAGTATTAGTCGTAGTAGTAGTAGTATTAGTAGTATTAGTAGTAGTAGTAGTAGTTGTATTATTATTATTATTATTATTATTATTATTATTATTATTATTATTATTATTATTATTATTATTATTATTATTATTATTATTATTATTATTATTATTATTATTATTAAAGTGTTCCAATGTCTATTAGAGTTACCTGTTGTTCATATTAAAACAAATTAAATTAAAAGACAAAAGAATCAGTATAACGCACACTTATATCATAAGTGGGCCGTGTTGTCCCCTAGTAATTCACAGAATGATACCTGCATAGCATATATACAGTACAACACACGCACTCATCATATACACAAGACTATTGACGACCTAGATTTCCTTATAATATATGCTCACATTGACTACATTGTAACACACATATATACATCACACACTTATCATACACGTATACAGGTGTTTTCTAACATATTCACATAAGCTTCATCGAATGGATACGTGATTTAGTCTTTCACTTTTCCTCTGTAAGGTGTACCAATTGGGATATGCAGATGTTCTATCTGAGGTCCAGATAATTTGGTCAGACCTATATCTTGCTCACCCTCGCAAAATGAGACTTGGACCACTAAGTTAGCTAATATATGTATATCATTGGCCAGGGGTTCCTTAACTGGGGTGCATGAACCCCCAGGGGGTGCGTGAGTCCATCCCAGGGGTTTCGTGAGACGTTTCTGAAAGTCAAAACTAGAGTACGTTTTGTTGAACTAATATCTGATACATTATATAAGTTAGTAATGTACAAAAGTCGTACCTATCGACAAGCTCGTTTCGCGTTCCATACGCATATGTTGCCATAGTAGTACCGTACCGTGCATGTGATAAATAACTGAATAATGAAACAGACACAGGCCGCATGACTTTGGTGAAGTTGGTGTTATTTTGGAAATTCCAGATGACCTCCATTTTGCCCGACAAAAAGCAAAGTTAGCATAAATTCTTGCTTGAAAATTATAGTATAATAATGACTCAGATCGTGTCTCGAAAAGTTGGGGGTTCGTGGACAACTCTGACATCCACAGGGGGTCCGTGTTGGGAGGGTGGTAAAGTTAGGGGAACCCTGCTATAGGCTTACACTCAGGATCTTTTCAACGTTGCGGTATAATTTTGTAGATTAGATTCCTTTATCATTTTTTTATTATTTTTTTGATCTTTTTCATTTTTACTTTTTACTTTGCAAACCAGGACTGTATAGTGTTTATTTTTAAAGAAAACCTCGGAATGCTCTTTTACCTGTTGTACCATCACGGACGGTGACTTGATTCACAAAATAAAACCAACATCAGAACATCACTTACGAAGAATTTAAACTCAAAATGAAAAACATACCTCTACCCTTAAAAATCCTGGTGTCTGATCGGATTAAAATTTCTTTCACAATACAAAGCCTGCACCTTATCCTTTGTACGTAGATGACCCTACATGTGATTTCGTCTAGGTATTTGTCGCTCCACCAAATTCATATCGCATGAATTCATTTGAATATCGAGACTCCTCGGGGGTAGAATAACTTGAAGTTATCGACGTTCTTGGCTCAAAGCTAAGTCAATGTTGAAAGTGCAGTAATAGTCAACATCGCTTTTAACAGCAGCCTGGATAACCACTTCAAAATGTGTGTAAAAAAATGTTTTTGAGTAAAAACCTTCTTTTAGAGACTCAGTAAGATCGCGCGAGGAAGTCAAATGGAATGCGTTATTTGTTATTTTCGATTTTCGACGATTGTCAGCATTTTTGGAAAGACTAAGTTCCGTCGGAAGATAGTGGGAATATTTTCTTTTGGAGGTCACGGTTTGATCAAGATTTTAGCATTTTGAACGCCTGTCGAGGTAATATTTTGTATTCTATTACTGTTTCATCAATCGCCTATATTATGTAGGTCTTCATGACAACACAATTCACTAGAAAATACAGTACAGAGTGCACCGTGTCGTTGATTACCATAAGCTCTAATCAATCTCCTATGACATGACCATTTCTGTGTTATCTATAGCATTTTTGGTAGCTAGATGTAAATCTGAGGCTGCGCACCCATTCCAGCGTACAGTATATATAGGAGTTCCAGGGAGTTTCCATAACAACTCCCCGGGAGTACCTACCATCATTGATCATTGTCTTGAATTAACTGGCCAAACCTACATTAATCTTCATAAAGAAATACAACAATGAGTAATAAAGTCCATTGCAGCTATCGATGCATGTTAAATATGAAATAAAATCACCAAATATGTCATTGCTAGAAAGTGAAGTTTTAGTTAAGTGTACTAATACTTTTAGTGTAACGTGTTGGTCCTTTGACATTTGACTAATGGGATGAACGATGTGTTTTATCACTGTAACTAGATGAAAGTAAATAAAGATAGGTCCACCCTTCAGATTTCGATGGGAGAAATTGGCGAGGAGGGACTAAGAGGGGGTGGGGTTGGGGTGAATTCAACAGATAATCCAGGGTGGGCTGAAAACGCTGTAGTGATTAAGGAGGGGCGGAGGATACATTACAATGTTTTGTACAATTTCTAAATATAACTATCGTGTGGACTGATGTCATATCTAAGTTACAATCACATATATATATATGTAT
>JAIPMN010002031.1:0-32352 GCA_020650975.1 Apostichopus californicus | reverse complement strand
TGCTCCTACCTAGCACACAGCTACGGTAAAAACAAAATTGTATCTCCCTTTCGTCCATTTTATTTTTATTTGGGTAAGCTTAGTCTAAGAAAATGCTACACCTTCTGGCGTTTTTGTACTTCCAACATTTTACCCCCTCCTCAAAACTGTTTGCTTTCTCAACTTGCCTCCTGCAACTTTGGAATTTCTGCGAAATGATGAAATATTTTGCAACTAACAAAGAACATTTATTTTCAACAAATTTTAAATACCGTCAGTAGCCTACTTACAAACATTTTGTTATTTTTTTGCAGCTTTTAGAGATATTTTACGCAATACACGTATGTACTTTTCTGCAAAAGAACAATATTGCCAAATGGTAGTCTCGTTGTAGATTTAGGGAACATACATGTTGAGGCACAGGTATAATTAGGGACGTCGCTCATAAATTCTCCAACCAGGTAGAGGCCGAATATTTGTGAATTTTGCAGCTGCCTTTTTTAATTACAAATTCGCTGACAAGACTTTCGTTCGTGATGTTTCTATATCCGGTTGCCTCCGTTTGGCCTGCTACATCTAAACCAATTCATTGATGCAAATTAAGTTCACATACTTCAAATTCATTTCATAACTTGAACAACGATTGGAACCGAGTTAGAAGTACAGTCCTTATAGGGCACATTGCTCAGGGTTACCTTATTGCAATTGGAATATATGACGAACCCATACAATGGACCCCGCCTGTCAACATGACAGCAGAATTTAGCTGGGAAAGCACTACATATTAGAAACCTAAGAAAGAAGATGCTTATAGCGCTCTCGTGCACGGAGAGTTTATATACTGCTGAACACAAACTGAAATGAATTTGAACATTCAAAATATATAAACAAGAAATTTGGGTTTGTGTTGTTGTTGTTGTGGGATTGGGGGAGGAGGTCCTCCCGAGCCCAGGACGAGGGAGGGGGAAAAGTGGAAAACGGCTAAGGAGGCGCGTTGGAGGTCGACCCTAGTTAGTGTCTAAAGAAGGAGGCCCCAGCTGGTTCATGGGACGTGGGGTAAAGGTTTGCGCACGGCTGCTCTGAACGGAACGCCTTCATTGTTTGGCCTTTTTCAACGACACTAGCTATTTCTTTGGTAAGGTATTTTGGTCATTAGTACCACACATAAGCCTTACCGAACAAATACCGGGTTGAAGCTAGCATCAATTAAGAACAGCCACTAACAGCAGCCAGACAATAACAGAAGCCATAAGTGTATACCAGAGTCGCATATAGACAGCTGTGGTGTATATAACTAAGCGTTGTGCACGGTTAGCCATTGTGGTAAGTACGCTAAGACAAAAGACACCAACGGCCCTTACAGATCCTTCATGGGCCAGCAGACACTAAGAACGAGATCCGCAGTACTTTTTGTCTTATTTAAACGTTCATAATTCGAGTTATGTTGAGGATGCAGAGCCCAAAATATTAACAATGTGGAGCTAATACATTCCGTGGTATGGATTTCACATTAGTAAAACTAGCTTTAGACCAAAGAAACCTCCAATAACTGACCGATACATTTAAATGAGTGCTAAATATGATACCTTTATGACCGAAATGTATAATAACTCGAGTTGTGGAGCGATTTGAGAGCCCATAATACTACCATACGGTTGAAAATGTCCCTCTCCGGTGGTGTATAAGTCAATTATCAATGCAAAAAACCATAAACAACGTGATCCAATATCTCAGTGAATCGTAACTACTGACCAACAAGGGAATGTTCCGGCATTGAAGACTCGCCCCAGACCGCGTGCGGCCATCTGAAAAAGTTAACTTTCTGTTGCTTGCAAGTGACGTTTTGTTCGTGTCGCTACAAAATGCAGACAGCAATGAAACGTGATACCTTGTTATCTTTAGCTGGACCTGAGATGTCCATCGCTGTATCGTTTGTATACTGTGCTGTGGGTATTGACCGCAGCTGTATGAACTGACTGTACACTAGTGTCCAATTACCGACGGTAGCAAGCTGTGTGTGTATTTTCTGGGATCGACGGTGGTATTTAACACTTCTGTTACACCTCATTCGAAACTATGTCAAATTACCGGCATCAGACGTTTCTTTGTGCGCGAGTCTTCACACCCTTTAAGTTTTACACTAGATTAAGTTTTGGTGTGATTGAGATTCGAAAGAACTACCACAGCAAAATGTAATCATCATTCTAACTATTATATTTCAAATCGTGATATACCGTTACAACTTTATTTCCTTCTCCGAGCCACCGCTCGGGGTGGGGGATCTAAATGTCGGCAGCCGGTTTAAGGAGTTCTGAAGGATTTGAGATGCCGATTTTTTATCGTAGAAATCTTAAATTCGAGGTATAAATGGGATGCAAAATATGGGTTTTTTTTTACAAAATTTAATCATTTGAGCAATGGAAGGGTTTGCAAGAGACCAAAATAGTACCGGAAGAAAGACGAGACACTCCTCTTTGACATATAGAGCCATTGTCGGTAACAAAAGTTATCTCTTTACCAAAAGTGGCCTTCAACATACATTTACCGCTATTTCACATCCGAAGAGACATCCTCCCCCAAGAATACTTGGTAACAAAGGTACTAACTTTCTCGGTAAACCAAAAAAATACTACAAATACACTTTGCGTTGAGTATTTCAGTAATGCAACATAATCTGAAACTACATGTGAATGGAAAACAGGTTTATTCTATATACTTGGCAGTAGAAGCTTTGTTAGCAACTAGTGGACTTTCACCACGTGAAACTGCGTACGTCTCGTCTTTTTTTCTGGTACTATTTATAGGCCTAGGCCCTTAAATCCCTCGAATTATTTAATTTTGAAAGAAACATATTTGTTAGGCTTTTTGCTCGAATTTAGGATGTTTTCGAAATTGAAAAAGTGGTAAAATGTATTAATAATTGGTTTTGGTCAAAGAACTTAAAAGTTTTGTTACCGTGGACTTATGCCACGTGAAACTTTGTTTCGTCCCTTTTCTAGTACTCTATACTAAATCCCTATATAACTAGAATAATTTTTCGAAAAACTGAAAATGTATATTTTTTAGGGTTCTTTGCTCTTACTAAGGATGTTTTCGAATTTGAAATAGCGATAGAATGTTAATGGTAATTAATTGGTCAAGATATAAGTTTTGTTTCCGATAGTGGACGACGCATAACGTGTGGCCGCTGTTTGTGGTAAACCTTTGATGTGTTTTAGTGTAATTTTCGTTATTGTCTGCTTTTCTGCTACGGTGCTAATGGCTGCTAGCTTCCGATTGGCTACAGTAGGTCGAACAAAATACAGTTGCTACTGCCATGTTATCCTTCTGTGCTATTATCATAGAAATTGATAAGGAACCGTATTTTAGACACACTTTGAGTTGAATTCTAAAAGCTAAAGAATCGCTAGTTCACTACAGATAATCAGTTACAGTTTTGTGTGAGACTTATGTACTTCCTTCTTGCAGCAAAACAAATAAGCTTCAGCCTTTCAGATTACTCACCACAATTGCAGTGTGACTGTGAGAAACTCGGCAAACAATTCACCGATTCAATGACGAAACCCGTGACAAAATATCAGCTGACGCGACACGACCTGAGACTTTTTGCAATGGAAGAACGGTAAAAAAATATTTAAAATTTCAATAATAATGGCATTCCTCAATTCTCCTATGGCGGAAGTGTGGAAAGCAACTAAACGTACATTTGCGGATTTAATAGACGTGGATTCTTCAACCTCGAGAAAACCCGATACAGTTGGAGATACACGGAGTAGACAGAGCACTAGTACTAGTAGTACCAATAGGCCTAGTAGTAGTAATGCTAACGTTGCAAACTATAGAACTAACGTGAATGCAATTAACACTAGGCCAGCAACTACAGTGTGGGCAAGTGCAACTGCAAGTAGTATCAGTAACGTTGGTAATGTTAGTACTGAATCTGCAAGTAGAAGGGACAGCAATTCGTCACAATCGAGTGATATTTTAAGGAGAACAGATACTGACGGGCAAAGTGCAAATTTTACTTCCAGACTTGGGCCTAGTGTCACCGAGGACAACGAACTGCCGTTAAATCCCAGTCAACTTCACTTACAGGATCAAATTCTAGCTGATTCAAGCAAAGCAAATGTTCAGACTACTACCGGGCAGAGGCTTACCGCTCAGCCAAGGATTGTTTCACCCTTATCATTGTCATCAACTTCATCGTCAAGTTCAATGAATCGGAAAGTTCCACAGAAGTCAGAACCAAAGATAAAAAATCGTAACTTACATATTCTTCCTAGTGGGTTTTCGCCTCCCCGGACTAAAACTCAAGTGGCCTATACTAGTGATGTGCAGCCTATATTCCAGCACTCACAGACAGTACCAGAATTAGGGTTATATCCACAGTATGCAAGTTTTCAACCACGAGAAGCAACTGTTAAGAAAGATCTACCACTCTTGCTCCCTGGTGAAGAATCACCTGACACCCAAAGACAAAATTTAACTAATAAAAATGATGGACAAAGCACTAGTCTAGTAGTTGAAAGATCGTCTAGAACAATCGGTAAAAGTGCAAGGCGAAGATTTAGAAGTAGTTCCAGTGATAGGGCTAACGACATGAAGCTAATTCAGAGAAGACCATCATATAACAAATCACAAACTATTGATTCCAGAAGAAGTGATAACGACGAAGACGATGACTGGCACGAGCAGGCAGAAAAAGTCAAGTTGAAATTTATGTCAATGTGGAATAATGTCAAATATGGTAAGATTCAATCATCAAGTTTGTATTCAGATTTCATTTTTCTGAGTACTGTAAGCCAATTTCTGTTTGTGATTAAATTTACATACTGTACTGATACACCATTAGAGTCCTGACCACATTGCAGTTAAGAGTTTATTCATTATAGCATTGCAATACGTAAAGAAGAATTCAGCCATGCTGAAAAGAAAGTTTTACTAATACTAAGTAGATTTCAAAGTGAGTTTTATTCATCATAATATTTTCTTCTTTCTGCAGTACATTCTGATATTGCATGTACAGTAAGCCGAGAAATGACAAAGCTGAAAGTAAAATTTGTATAAGGAACTCTGAAAAACTTGACTGTAAAGAATGGCAGTGACCTAACAGTACTTAGTACAGTAGGAGGGAACTTGATTGCTTTGGCATTTAAAAAAAGAGATTTTGCGACATGTTTGGGAGTAAAAGTATATTTAGAAGGCATACTATACAGAACTTGATGGCAGCAAATGTTATGACAACATGCTGCCAATGCTGTACATATTGTTCACTGAGCCAGGCCATGAAAACAGTGATATAATTATCAGCCGAGGTATTGATGCTTTGAAGTGAAAGGTGAGTAGCATTATAAACAGAAACAGATAACTGACGAAGGAGCAATTGCAGCAACCATCTCTTTAACAAAACAACATGAAGACCTTTAATAAACAATGATCATTTTCATTTTCTTTTCTTTCCAATGTCAGTTCAGTACATCCCCTTACAGGACAGGATATGATTTAAAAATGTTGTCCGGTATCGGTTTTGGCCGATATCCGATATTCCGATATAAAGTATTAATATAATGATCATCTTGCTTAATTTAATTATCGTTTGCACAATTCGCAAACAGTAACCAGAGTTTGTATAACTCTCATTTGTGGAATCCTGTTAGTAAATTAGTAAAAAAAAATATGTGTGTATTCTATAACACTAAGCTCTTTTAAATTGAACGATCACATTCACCACCAAGTTGTGTACAGTACATGCATAAAACTGTGTGCTAGCATTTTTTGGGGGGTAGATGGGAACACAAGCCTATCCTTCCTGTTACTTCTGTTGTATGATTTGTTACTCTGTTTGATCAACTCCGTTCAACACTTAGACTAGTGTAGGCTGCAAGACATACAAACTATCGTCAAATGGAGCCACAAATTTCTTAGCAAAAATGTTAAAAGATGACATCCTGCGATGAATAAAACTGATTTCATGCAGATAAGATAACCGAAGAACTTTTACTACCCCTTGTATTTATCAGAACCAAAACCAAACATTTTCTTCCATTTATTAATTTCTTTAAAAAAATTATATCCTGCCATTAGCCGGCTATACTAACAACTAATTGTGATATGTAAACTGATTCTCAAAATGCAATCTTTGCATTGGCCATTGATGTTTTAACAAACTGCATTTATCATTATCGGCAACAAGGCTACATTTTACTGATACTGATATGTTGTCGATATTGCAAATTATCGGCCAATACAGACATCGCAAACAATTATTGGCGCAATACTACCGATACCACATGTGAACTTTATGCAAGCATGCTCAAGATTCGATCTGGTAATCTGCATTCGAGTCAAGGAATGATCAAAATTAATAGCTCGCCCTAATCAGATCATGATCAAGAAGTGGAGTGACATTTGTTGCATTTTTATCAATTTTAGTGCTGAATTGTTCTGCGATGTAATAGTTCGATGTTGCAGCAATGTTGAGTGTAACATTATGTATGTACTACAGTAATGTGGTGCTGTACCCCGGCCACCAGAGTAGTATGACAATCTGTGAATCTGTGACGCATACTGTGTGTAGTATACTGTAGTTGCCTTTGCCTATTTGCAAAGTGCTCTCAAGTGACCTGGCAACTGAATAGTTTGACCACATTAGCCCGTACTGTAGTTTGTCTGAAAGTAAAATGAAATGGAGTTAGCAAACATGACTGGCGCGAGATCATGTTCATCGGTCAGCCCCAACTTCTTTCCATTATTTGCACCAAGGAATTTGTTTTCAGAAGAGAAAGCCACATGCCCATGTTGAAGGGATAGTTTCATACTGACCATTGATCAAGCTAGGTTGCACAGTATGGCATATTTAAATGGCGAATTGTAGTACTACTCCTCGGTACCAGGCCCACTGTATGCACCTGACTGCCGACTTATGTACAAACAAATGTTCTTAATGAGAAATTGCTACAATAGCATTCATAATATTAAAGGTGTGAAGACTCGTGCACAGAGAAACGTCTCATGCAGGTAATCTGATACTAGTTTCAAATGAGGTGTAACAGAAGTGTTAGACACCACCATCGATCCCAGAAAATACACACTCTGCTTGCTACCGTCGGTAATTAGACTCTGGTGTACAGTCAATACAAACAGCTACGGTCAATACCCACAGCACAGTGTACATAGCAGCGAGGTCTAGATAAAAAAATAACAAGGTATCACTTTTCATTACTGTCTGCATTTTGTAGCGACAAGAAGAAAACTTTACTTGCAAGCAACGGAAAGTTAACTTTTGGGGCGAGTCTTCAATGCCTTTAACGTTCTGCTTTAACCATGAGGTACTGTATTTACACACAATATAATCAATGCTTGGGAACATGCCCATGTTCTTGATTGTGACATGTTTGCTGATTCCTGATTTGTTGATTGCTGTTTCCTGTTAAGACCTCTTTCATGTTCCAGTTTTAGAATAATATTTCAGTAAACAGGGGCCAAGATTTACTTTAAATAGGGCCAAACTTCCTTTAGTTCCCGATTTGAGTGTTTTATCCCTTGCTTAATAAAGACAACTTAAAAAAGAGAGAATGATTCTGGATATTAAGAATAACAACAGTTTCATTGTTAAGTATAATATATGTTGGATCCCCCTCCCCCCCCCCCTTTTTAACAAGGGCAATCATGATGTAGTTTGAATGTCTGGGAGGATCACATGACCGGAGAACTCTGGGCGGTTACTTGACCTCATCACTTTTGCATTTAAACAGAAACCAGCGCAAGTCCAAAGGCTATGCTATACTATTTATTATGATATATTTGATTCGTAAGCAATCCCCATGACTGTTTCACTCTGGGCGTAACCCTCTTTATTTCAACGTTACTCCACCACTGGTTTGTTCTCCAATGTGGACATGCCATTGGTCTGCTTTATTTCCTCCCAGAGAGATAGTAAGATCTTGATCCCCCTCGGGCCCCCCCACCCACCAACCACCCTTGCATTTCAAAATTAGGACCTGAGAATCTTGTCATCCTGGTTGTTCATTCCCAATGTCCAACGGTAACTATGTGTATCAGAATGATCATGCAAAGAATATATAACATGTTCATAAAAAATAAAAAAATGTATTGGTATGGAATATCTATATCAGTAGTCTGACTGTCCAACAATTTTTTTTATTAAAGAAACAATGATAGCTTCCAAATTAGACAGTACTACTTTACAGGAACATGTACAATAGGAACTTCCGTTTCATACAGGGCATCTATTTAGTTACACACTGTAGTCACTGAATTTCACATATTATGAACAGGATGATTCCCTAGGTAAACCCCATCTGGAATGTTCAGCTGTTTGATGTTTTCAATCCCCAAACCTGACAGATGGTGGCTTGGTTTGTGTCTCCACTAATGACTCCACCAGTAACAATGAGTAAATCAATCAAGCGCTATAAAGCATTCGGCATCTTGAGACCAGTGTTGTGTGTTTTTTTGTCATATTTCAGTATCGTACAGTATTCACCACATCCTTCTCGTTTATATGTCTTCCTGCGCATTGCCCAACACATACTGCACATTGCCCAACACATTACATGTATGTTACCCACTGACGTGAACTTCCAATTAAAGAAACCTTGGGACCTACAGTCCAGATATATGTGAATACATGTAGTATATACTGACATGTATCACATACAGGATAATATAGAGATGCATGAGTGTGCAGGTAAAGGACGGTATGTCAGTATCTATGTGGTAGTATCATTGTATTGTAGTCATAGTTCACTGCACACAAGGTATGTATTGGATATGAAATGTACGGATATATATACTATGTATGTACTACAGTACATACTGTGTGGGATAATATAGAGTTGCATGAGTGTGCAGGTAAAGGACGGTATGTCAGTATCTATGTGGTAGTATCGTAGTCATAGTTCACTGCACACAATGTATGCATTAGATATGAACTGTATGGGATATATATACTATATATACTGTATGTACTACCTATAGGATAATATAGAGTTGCATGTGTGTGCAGGTAAAGGACGGTATGTCAGTATCTATGTGGTAGTATCGTAGTCATAGTTCACTACACATAATGTATGTATTGGATATGAACTGTATGGGATATATACAGTATACTGTATGTACTACCTATAGGATAATATAGAGTTGCATGTGTGTGCAGGTAAAGGACGGTATGTCAGTATCTATGTGGTAGTATCGTAGTCATAGTTCACTACACATAATGTATGTATTGGATATGAACTGTACGGATCTGTTCATACTGTACAGTATTCAATATTGCAGTCTCAAGGTGGTAACTGCATTTATGCAATTACTGTAGCAGTTTGCAACTGTCTTGTCACTGAAAGTAAAAGTACAGGACTGTACATAACATCAGTGGGCCCTGCATGGAGTGCACGGTACTGGCGGTAGTACAAAACTTTGTTTTAATACCTATAGTAAAAGCTGTGATTTATAAATTACACAGTAATGGTACTGTACAGTACGTACATACAGTACATACACTCTCTGTTTACTGTGTTGTAGGGAGAGATAGTACTTCCTGTACGTAACAACCAACAAGGTCACCAAACATCAAAGTCTATGCACCGTCTTTATTTTGATAGTTCACGGTAGGTCGCACACCACCCACGTATTTCTACGTACAGTAGCACTGCAGTACAGGACTCTATGATACAGTATGTTGTTAACTTGTTACGGCTCAGGGTATTTTAATGAACTGAAGGGAAATTACAGATTTCCAGATTTTACTTGCAGTTCCAACTGCACTTCCTCTGAAAGAAGATATTATCAAGCATAAACAAGGAAAGTAGAAAATAGACTTGATGAAAATAATATTTCATGGCTTAGCACAGTAAATGGTTAAAATGTCATCATCATCATTAACTATACATACGTAATTACGTATGTATCAGAGCAATGGGAAACGGATGTCATTTCCAATCTGGAGAGTTTTAATTTGTCTGTTGATTGCTTCACATGAAAACCTCTTTTCTGGCGGCTTCAAAGATGAGCAGTAGAGTGGATCCTGATATTAATATCTAGCTAGTATATATATAGTACATTGACACTACTTATAATAGAGGTTGGGGATTGTTATATAGAATCAAACTGCTAGTATAAGTACACTTATCGCATGTACTTGACACATTAAAAATGCAGAATAATTCCTCATTTTTAATGATTCATGGTAGCAACAATAAAGTTTAGATAAAAATTTGTTAATATGTTGAAGAGTAATCTATAGTACTACATCAATAATATATGTACATATACTTTTAATGGTGTACCAGCAAATAATTTATCTAGTCTCACATCGCAAATTGAGCAAATTGCTACACAAGTGCAAAGATGTGTACTGTACTTATCAATTTTTGCACAAAAGGAACCATATCATTTATTTTTGTACTCGAGACAAAAGAGCAGTTCTAACCTTAAAAAAATACAGACATGAAAATTTGAACACTTAATTAAGCCCTGTCTGCAATGTGCGAAGTAATGTATTGTAGTTTAACCAAACATCAAATTTTGTTTTTTTAAGGCTGTGCGCAAAGGTTTAACCATCTTCTTTATATGTCTGAATAAGGGACTTTGTAACATTTATTTTGTGTTGCCTAATGTCTAGTGTTTATGTCACTACTCATTTTGCTTTTATACATATATCGATATGCTATCTAACCAGCTAGCTTTACAAAACTTGGTATTACCTGACCAGTGGTATGATAGATATTGTATACAATAGCCACCATACAGTAGTTTTACCTCATGTAAAGAAGTTTGTGTACTTAATTGTGATGAATTTGAAAGATGATTATGCCAAGTTGTAATGATGATGATAGTATAGTCTACTACATGGGAACAGCTATGAACATGAGAAGTGGTAGATTGGGCATGGAACAGTACTGTACACTGCACAGTATATATCTTGAACAGCCTGTATCAATGATCCGATTGTGAAAGTTTGCGCTTTGTTGATGTCACGACGATGCGTACTGTTTAGGAGATCCACAGTTGCTCTAAGATATACGTCATTATATGTAGGCGCCGGAAGTGCTTTCTGTTATTGTTAAATCATGGAAGTCTTAGCCTAGCTACCAGGATAAAACACAATTACAGTACCTACTGTTGTTGAGTACAGTATCCTACAAGTACATTTTCATGGTATATATGATGGTAGTATAAACTCAAGTACTTGTTTCTTTCCTCACACCCACTTGTTTAGGCTGCATATTTGAGTACTTGACAATACACTATGAAGTATGTACAGTATGCTTAGTGTGCATACCAGCAGGGAAGAATTGATACGATATCTCATTCCAGCTATGGAAAAATGGGCAAACTGCTACATACTGTATACAAACTGTGCAAAGATGTGTACATAAACAGCGTTTTGTGTACACAGTACATACTGTAGTGTGTTATAATACAGTATATATGTGAGACAAAGTTTAGAGCCTTCAAGACTGCCACACAAACTTACTAACAGATTATAGCACAGTACTGTGCATGTACAGTACAGTAAACCTACAACTATACAGTTTAACTAACATTTAAGCACACACACAGAAATCAAGTGGTATTATAATTCTAGAATTCATGTAATTTTAGAATAGATTACTGTAATATCATGGATAAAATCTGCAAGTCTCATTTCTGTGATGTGCTGACAGGGGTCATACGTAGCACATACAGTATTGTAAGGTAGTGAAGCTGTAGTGGACCTGTAGTGGACCTGTAGTGGACCTGTAGTGGACCTGTAGTGCCCATGTATAAACGTCCTTGAGATAACACTTACTACTGTACATCTAACATTAGGGATAGTGGATCAAAAAAAGAAGAATTCCTTTAAATGTTATACTGTACAGTAGGTTTCCAAACTTAACACTGTGTAACCTTCCCAAGAATATCAGATCGAATGAAATTCATTGACCTCCAGTATTTGAATTGAAAGGGATTCATAATGATGTTCCATTGTGTTTATGGTACTGTAGCATGTGTGTGTACAGGTATATATAAACTACAAATTAGTTGAATGTTTGTTAGGTTAAGTGTGTACAATTAATAACTTCATTGTTCTCATACAGCTGTCCCCTCATACAACACATACCCTGTATTGTACACTCCAATCTAGACCATACCTAACCTACAGTACGTTACTTACACTTACACATAGAACTTTAGTTTGTAACATTTTTAAGTGGTTTACTCGAAAGAAGGTGTTTTATACTAACAGAAATTGCTGTGTTTACTTTCAGTACAGTACATGTAGTTTTACCATTACAATAGCACAAACTCACTCACAGTAAGTTTGCATGTATACAAGTCTACAAATTGCAATTCCATACGATTGTGCCATTAGTAAAAGACGTTATCATCTTTCTTTTATTTTCTTTTTTCGCAGGTTGGACGGTGAAGACTAAAACTCTTTTCAATATTCACAAGGCTATTTGGTTACTAGGGAAATGTTATCATCATAGACCAGAAGGTAAGAGTATGGAGTACTTCCTCACAGTTAGTAACGAGTAGTTAAGGGATTAGTTTTCAGTCCGCTTTGGGCCTGTCAACGTCAGATCCCTATGGAAATGGAATGTACATTACATTCACAAGTAGCTCTTCAGTGTTCAACATGTATGCAAGGGATAATTGACTATACCTCCTGCCTTGAATCCTCCACTACCTGCCAAACTGACTTTAAACGCTGTTAGTACCCTAAATTGATTTTGTAATTCACAGCGTGTACTCTCCCCTTCACCTCATATAACCTTATGCAATTACCGTATATACATCGCTCTAGCATCTGGCAATTCTCTGTGTGCGTGTATGGCCATCTTCCTTCCATAATTGCCATCCTCTTGTGCAAGCATCGCTCTTCTATTGCTCTTGATAATCTTCATCAATCCCTTCTCATCTTACATCTTTTTATCGCTTTGTGTCAAAAAGTGTAATTTTGAACGCAATTTGTAGTTGAAAATTGTATGCAGAAGAGATAAGTGGTGGTGAAGGATGGGGTGGGGGTGGGTTTATTTGAAATGGGTCAGTGGGGTGCAGTGCTAAATGATAACAGTCTTTAATTTCTTCAGAATGGGTAGATGGCTAAATGCATGCTTCGAATGGAGACAAGTAGATATGTACTGCAGTCATTTGTAATAAACAAACCAATCAGTTTTGTGGGGTTGGGTGGGGGAATGGAGAGGGGGTAACCCTGAATTGAGTGCAGTTTGTCAAAACGAAGATCTTGATCGACATCAAAAAGCCATTTTTCCTGACAGAGAGACCAGAGTTGAATAAATGTGTTTTAATCTCCAGATGACATGTTTTTAAAAGGGTAAATGTCCTGGGAGGCGTGAAGGGACCGCAGCTACAATAGACCTAGTTCTGTAAAGTAGTGAAATCAGATGAAGTTCACATCCATACATGCTGTGCCACACAGTACTGTACCTGACATTTTTCACTGTGTTGCATAACAAATGCTGTTTCCTTTGATCTAGGTCTGGTCAATTTAAGGCAGCCCCTAGTGGACATTATTTCCTGCATGGCTATACTGTAGGTGGTGTGACTGTGAAGCCCATTCTACTGAAGTGTACACTTGACCCTTTAATATAAAATGAAGATATCCACTTCCAGCTACTAATACATAACACTAATACATGCCTACTGTATGTAGAATCTATATTTAGGCCTACTGCACAGTGTATAACGTATACATGTAGATTCTATATGTAGGCTTACTGCACAGTGTATTTATACTGTATGCATGTAGATAGATACTGTACTGTATGATTGCCTATTCACAGTAGTACAGGAACTAATAAAACTGTAAAACCATGTCCATGTTACCAACATCTGTCTCTTTTTAGCATAAAGGTCACCAGTATTGGCCCAAAATATGCTAGTAAGTCAGATAATGGACATCCTTGCTCAAATTCAAACCTACAGTACACCCTTCAGGAAATTTAAATGCCCAGCAAATTTTAGTGGCCCAAACTTTTCGGGCCGGTGTACTGAATTATCTCTTAAGTTAATCTTCAGCATGGACAATGACATTAGAGGACAGGTACAACATTCCAGAACCTTTGATTTTGGCATTGTGATATTTTTGTGATTATTCATGAACTTCATCAGCTCCTTATTTTCATTAAAAACTTGTATAATTTATAATTCTTTGAATTGATTATTCTTTTCCCTTGTATGCCAAAACTTTCAGCCCTACTGTACAGTAATTTCTTCAGTCACACACACGTACAATAATTGATAAATGTCTGGCATTCATTAGCCTGAACTGAATGTGGACAAAAAACATATATGTTTTACCCCCCTGCAGACCCCACAGTGATTGAAATTGTATTGTACAAATATTGCTGTGTATGTACAGTAGTATGTACAGTACTATATATATAGTAAATTTACACATTACTGTATTTAACACTGTTTTTAGTAGTAAGACCTTGTACAGAACTGTATGCACTGCCTAAAGGTATACACACTACAGTATGAAGTGCTTGACGTTAAGTTAAGACCTAAAAGTCTTCAACAATGTCTGTCATAAAACCAAAAATTATGGAAAGTTCTTTTGCCTTTACTTGCCCCCCCCCCCCAAAAAAAAATGTGTAAAACCTTTGAGATATTTGTGGCATATTTCAAAGCAGACTATTTCGCAAACATGGATGGTTTTTGATGACCATGTAAAATTCAACCTGTGGCACATCTATTCTCATGAATATGTATGTATACAGAATATGGGGTCCCTGTGCAAGGTCTAAAATTCATTGACTTTGCAAGTACTGTTAAACACTACCCTTGAGCAGTGTAAATCATCCATCTACTATTCCATATATCTACTCTTGAAATTTAAATCAGCCACTTTTTTTTTAATTTCTGTACATCATCACTTACCTGTCTCCTCATAGAGCTCTAAGTGCACTCTGACTTTACAATTAGTGCAGTTGCATGACTTTCTGCGATTCTTTTGACACTGACATATATACACATACTGTAGCTGCCACAGTACAGCTCACCTCTTGTGAACGTACTGTACAGTGTAGGTCTCCCTTTCATTCTATCGCCTAGTCAACTGTCCAGTTGTGCGATTTAAAAACCCTTGCAAGATGTTTTTTGCTATCTTAGCAGCCATTATTTAACCCATGAATCATCATCATCATTGTAAGGCTTTAGAACACTGTACACCTTTGAAATCTGTAGAATCTTTCAACAGTATTTTTGTAAATACTAGTTTAAAGCATCTTCTCATTTCGGGAACTTTTAATGAGACAAGACTAGATATCATATTCAACTTTCCCACTTTGTACAGTAGATCTCATTTAAGTATCCATCCATCTACTGTAGTGCAAGTTTTTAAGCTGACCGCACTTTCGATTTTCGTGTTGAAAAAGGTACAGTATGGTACTCTAATTGTGGCAGTTTCGAAAGCAACTTTTGCATTTTTTTTGACAATTTTACCAAAAGTGCGGAGCATTTCTCGACATAAAACGGGTAATTGATTTTACTGATCATGAGGACAGTAAGAGTCAAAAGTATTTTAAATGTTCTTGAAAAAATTAACTTTTGCATTCATTGGAGCAATTTCAAAGACTTTTCCTTCCTGCTAGTTCAAAATCCATACATAAGTACATACTATACGTATGTACAGTACAGTATGTAAAGGATGTTACGTGTAACCATTTTGGGGATTAATTAAATTATGCACTAAAATTCTGTATAATTTCTGTTGTGTATTGAATCTGCACATACTGTTAACAGTATACTGTGGTGTTGACTGCACTGAAGGGCCATGTACACTTACAGTACTGTAGTAATACCTGGTGTCCTACAGGATACCGAATCTTCAGACTAAATGAAGACCTGTTAAAGAGGAAGGCATTATATTAGCTGTTTCATGTCAAGGTGAAATATCCATGAGTTTGTTGCACTTTATTGGTGATAGATAGCTTCACTCATTCACTCATTAGCTCATTTACTGTCTATAATATGTCTAATCTGTTGGTTTGAACTGTAGGATGTTCCTTCCTACTGTATCCCAAAGGGAGTAGGGGAAAGGGGGTGGTCATCTTGGGTATCAACGGTACACTGTGTCTTGAGGTTTGTTGAGGTTTGTTGTGCCTGCATTGGTTTTGGACCCCCCCCCCCCCTGCCTTCATGGGTCACAAAATGTTGCTTGTTTTGCACGTGTGTATTAATTTTCTTGAATGAGTTGTTTGAAACTCCTTGTGAGTATAATGATAGTGTATAACAAACAAACATATAGATACCATACAGTACAGTATATGTACAATAAACTAAACGTAAAGATATTCCAAACCTCCTCAAAAAATGATTCAAAGTTTATAGTTTTTATCAAGCATATTGAACATGTACGTAATATATATATGTTTTTTGACCTATAAAAGTCTCATTGTACACATAAGGGTACAGGATGGGATGTGGCAGGTGGAGGGTATATGCCTACAGTAAAATATAAATTGGTACCTATTACCTAAAGTATTTTAACTACAGTAGGGCTATAAATAATTTAGCAAATTTTGAGGCATAAATTGCAGTTAAACATCACAAAATATAGTAATAATCTCTGTTCTAGTCTCTACGTTGTTGTGTACAGTACGTGTGTTAATGTCAAAGTACTGTACTTACATGCTCTGAGGCCTAACTATAAGCTCTATCAAGAAGTACAGTATCTGAGAATATCATAAAAAAAATTATTTTATAAAAAAAACATGCCAAGTGGGTCGTAAATACTTTATTTTTGTATTACAGAAAGTTTCTGTGACGCAACTAAAACTTCTTTTTGTGCTCTGTGTACAGTACTGTCCGCATACAGTAGTATATAGCTGGCAGGCAATGGTATAGTCTCTGTGCTGTACATTAACTGTATAGTCCCTTATAGCCAGGCTGTGGCACTTCAAGTTTCCAGCAAAGTCAATGTTTGTGAAAGGATATACTGTACTTAACAAGTGGATGTTTTTAGAGAATATAATACTTTTTTTTCTTTTTTTGAAAATGCCAAGTGGATCTAAAATATTATGATTAAGTCCAGGATTATCTTCCTTAACGTTGACCTTTGTGCAGGGATTAGGAATATAATTTATAAAGAGACATCCCTGTACAGTACTACTGTACAGTGTAACTTGGTCTAAACTGGGAACCTTTTGCTTTTATCAATAGATAAGTTTCATATCGAATTCATATTTTAATTCAAAAGTGCTGTACGTGAAACCCTTAGCAACATAAACATAAACCAGATTGCCTGATATTAGTAGAAGTTGTTATCGCTATTTACAGTAAACAACATTTCCTTAATATTTAGTGGGATCATACATTACAGCAGTGTGACGATAAAAGTATTATCTTCAATACCATTTCAGTTTGAAGAATGACAAAATGCAACTTTTTTCTTTTTTTTCAGTATTGTATTTTCCGTGGCGATTTCTCATTTGATGCAAAACTCTTACTGACTTCCTCACTTATTATACCTACTGTATCTCCTCACAATAATGGCACTCTTGTTCTATCAGACGTAGAGTAATCCAGTTAAACCTTTAATTGTCATGAAACGTGTATTGTATACTGTACAGTATACGTTGTACAATATCAGTTGTGGTTAATAGATTCTTGATTCTTGAAGGGCTCCAAGAAAGGAAAGTCCTTTTTAAACCCTCTCAGCTTCAGCACGAAACAGATGCAAAACTTCACAAACAAGAGAAATACACTAATGTTCACTGCATGCAAAAGTTTGAATTACAGTGTTACTGTTCATCTTTTGGAAATCTGGTACAGTACTGTAAGCACCCCTGTACAGTTAATGTCCATTAAATGTCGTTAGACCAATGTGTGTAACAATTGATGTTTTCCACTTCATACTGAGATGAAGCCTTAATTAACATACTTGTACACTTACAACTCTGAGCAGCAGAACAAACACAATAACACATGGTGGGATATATATTGCCTACCCTAGAGCTGGATGCAGTACTCTGCACAAGTGGTCAAATTTTTTTAATACCCACATTTTTATATTTTATATTTTATTTTTATTATTGTCATCATTAATGAGGGTAGTCTTGCTCAGTGCAGAAGCACTGCCTTCCAGAGGAGCCCACTAAAAGTATTTACTTGATTTTCCTCAGAACACACCATACTGTAGCATTCTTGCCCCTTCTAGAGTGATAGATCTGGTAATTAACATTTTTAACCACCCCCCTCCTCCAGGAACCATTCACTCGCACTCCATCTCATCCTACCACAGATTATGAGGAGAAATTTAAGCTTTATACCACCTCATACTTATATGTAGACTAGTGTCAGTTCTCATGCTGTTGTTTGACAACAAAAAATTTAATCTTTTAGCTCTGATCATAAGAAATGAACCCACCAAGAGCAAGCATTTGGACATGAATGCAGTGAGTGGGTACAGTGTTTATATCTGCGGAGTGCAAACATATACAGTATAATTGTAGGTTCCATGTGACTGAGGGAAGGTAATAAATAGGTCATGTGAGTTTATCGACAGACATGCATTAGAATGACCACATAACACAGTACTCTGGGACATTCCCAGAGTACTGTGTTACAGAAATGACAAATTAGCTTAGTAATCATGTATCAGTCAAAAAAGTTAGATAATATCAGCTTTCACAAACTGTTATTTTAACCATAAAATGTTTCTTCTTTCAGACCCTGATCTAGACAAACTACATCCTGGACTACAGGCAGTTCGTTCTCCAGCCGAGGAGCTGTTCAAGCAGGATTTTGTGTCTCGTATCTGGTTGACGTATAGAAGGGAATTTCCCCAGCTGTCCGGTTCGACGTTAACGACAGACTGTGGGTGGGGATGCATGCTTCGAAGTGGTCAGATGCTTCTAGCCCAGTCCTTAATCCTTCACTTCCTCGGACGAGGTATGGTATGAAATGTTTTACAGGCAAAACTTTTTTTCTCGCTTCCTTAGCTTCTAACTACCTCTGCTGCCTTGCTCAGATTTAACATTTTGAGTACGGTACATCTGACCGATCAGATCAATCACTATTGGTCAATGTCCCTCCTTCTCATTCTACCACCCAGAGTATATACCTGTACAAGTCTTTCTATTCCTTCAATGGACTTAGTTAAATCTTTTCTGAACTTGTTTGCCCGGTGACCCTCTAGATATATCTTTCTTTGTACAAAGTGTTGTTTTACACCAAGGTATGGTGTGAATGTTAATCTGCCAGATAACCATTTAATGAGTGTGATGTGTTAATAAAAGAAAGGGTATTATTGTTCCCACCCCCCATCTCTTCACAGCCTACCATCCCACCCCTTCACCTCCCACTAACCCTTCACCATCAGAAAAACATTGATCTACAGGTATTAAAAATCATATGTAGGCAAGAGAAAATCCTAGAGATGATATGGGGTTTTTTTTGGGGGGGGGGGAAGGGCATTTGTAAGTTCCATTCATTTTTTTGTCTTGGTCTTTTTAACTTTAACGATGCTTTGATTTATTTCCTTCTACATAGACTGGAATCTTTACAAGAGTCAAACCGTAGAGTCTGAAAAGTTACATCGTCAAATAATCCAATGGTTCGGGGACCAACCCTCCGATATGAGCCCGTTCTCGGTCCACCATTTAGTAGAGATCGGGAAGCAATCTGGTAAAAGAGCAGGGGACTGGTTTGGTCCAGCATCGGTGGCCCATATCATTAAGTAAGTATGCCAATGTTAAAGAGGCTTCGTACTGGTGAGTCTCATCATAGTCTTGGTCCCAGCCATCAAAGCGACTCATACTTTGTTTTGATCCAGTCCTTGTCAGGTGTTACCATGCTTAAAAGATCAAAGCAGGGTTTTAGCCGGTGACCTCACCATAGTCCTGATCACAGTCAACAGAGATAAAAAGCCTCAAGTTTGGGCAGGTGCCAGCAAGTTGTTGCTTTACTTAAGGTCACCCTGCGGTTCATGACGGTGATCTCACGATAGTGCTGGTTTGAAACCGACAGATTGAAGCAGCTACAAGTTGTGGGCTGGTCCATATCAGGTGTTACTTTGCCATATAAGACAAACCAGGATTCATACTGGTAGCCTCACCATAACAAGGTCTGTCCTCAACCCAAAACAGCTGCTGTAGCCTGTCTCAAATTTTGTCGGAGACCTGTCAGGATTTTCATGCTTTAGATTAAAGCAGGATTTAAAATTGTGATATCACCATATAACAAGTCCTGTAGACAACCAACTGAGCTATGTAACCCTGAATATGGGTCAATCCCTGATTGTTTTCACTGGGATACATGTAATATTGACAGAAAGATTTAAAGGTTTACATTTTTAAAGAAGTAGTTGGAGGTCAGAGGGTAGTAGTGACTATGGTCGAGTGGTACAAGGTGGTGGCAAGGTAACCTAACATCTGAAAGGTAACCTAACATCTGTGAGGTATCGTAACATCTGTGAGGTATCGTAACATCTGGGAGGTAACCTAACATCTTGGAGGTAACCTAACATCTGTGAGGTAACCTAACATCTGGGAGGTAACCTAACATCTGTGAGGTAACCTAACATCTGTGAGGTAACCTAACATCTGGGAGGTAACCTAACATCTGAGAGGTAACCTAACATCTGTGAGGTAACCTAACATCTGGGAGATAACCTAACATCTGTGTGGTAACCTAACATCTGGGAGGTAACCTAACATCTGGGAGATAACCTAACATCTGTGAGGTAACCTAACATCTGGGAGGTAACCTAACATCTGGGAGATAACCTAACATCTGTGTGGTAACCTAACATCTGTGAGGTAACCTAACATCTGTGTGGTAACCTAACATCTGTGAGGTAACCTAGCATCTGTGAGGTAACCTAACATCTGAGAGGTAACCTAACATCTGAGAGGTAACCTAACATCTGGGAGATATTGATTTCTAGCCCTGGCTGCAGGAGACCACCAGGCTTTCTGAAATTGTCTTCCAAATCGTTAAATCTAAAATGAGCTTTACATAAAATATATATAGCCCCTGACTGTGAAGTGTAAGTTCTAATCCATTAGAATTCTAACACTTGCACATGTGTCTGCTTAGCATTGTACAATAACCCCCCCTCCCCCCTTCCAAGCCAATATAAACATGTGACTGCTTAGCATTGTATAATACCCCCTCCCCCAGGCCGATATACATGAATGGTTTAATACAACTTCACTAGAGTTAGTAAATAGGTTTTCACAGTAGTGAAGAAATGGGTAACTGTGGAGACTTTTTAACATACAAACCAGCGGGGTGGAAAGTTTGTATACTTCTTCTGCAGGAAGGAACCTCATTTAAAGGCAAGAGAAGAAGGACTTTAGGTACGAACATTGACCAAAGTAGGAAGGAAGTATTTAATTTGGTTATGTGTAAACAAACTCGGGGCTTAATCTCCAAATATTATGATAATGGCAGGCATTGACAAAACTTTCCTCATTGTTTTTTCTTTTCCTTCTATTGTAATTTTTCAGGGTCGCTGTGGACCAGGCTCCCGAGCTGAACCCAATGTTGGATAGTATATGTATATATGTCTCCCAGGATTGTACAGGTATTAAAGAAAAGAACAAATGATTTCAATACCATTTCTTCCCTTAACATCATTAACAAGTCATCCAGAGTCAGACAAATAATTTGCAATGACTGTATTTAGCATCCCAAAATGTTGTTTGTCAGCCTTCATGAACTCTGACAGGTATTTCTTTTCAGACCAATAGAAGATATTTAAATAGAATGATGCTTTACTGATTTATACAACATTTCGAGAACAAGAGATAGCTACTGTAGTAACACAGATGGCAGTGATGGAATAAAAGAAACTTCTTGGCTGGTTTTATAAAGACATGCAGGCTGCAAAAACAATCGTTAAATTGTACCTTGGTTGGGAAAACAACGGCAAACCGGTCAGTATTTATGTAACCTGATGGACATTAATAGGTTACTGTAAAGAGGTCCAGTCCAGTTGTATGGATGAGTATGTCCAAAGCAGCTATAGACGTCCAAAATGAATTTGTACCATAATTTTCTCAAGCCATTAATAAGTACATGCTTAAAGAGGAGCTACAGAATTGGGGGTTTTTGCTTTAATGGTCTGTAATATAACACTCAAGATGTAGTACATTGCAAACTTTCATAGCAGAGATGATTAGACAACTGTTGCATACGAAAATCTGGAGACCAAGTTGTTTAACATTGTCATTCATGTCCTTTCAATTCTAGGTTAGTGGGCATTTTTTTTTTCAGCTACGTGGAACACTCTGTGCTCAAATCTGTTAAGAAGTGGGATACCGTGTTGAGGAAATAAGCAACTTATAAAATTTATTTGCGGGGGATATGTGCATTGAGAAGTTTAGAGAGATTGCATGTTTTCAACCAGCTTGGACAAATCATGTAATTTGGGTCGGGTGGGGGAGTGGTTGGGAATGGGGAGTTATACCAAAATCGACCCCCTCCTCCATGATGGTGTTCAATGAAAGGTCCACGTCTTCAGTAAACGCACCACCCCAGAAGAAATCCTCCTTAAAGGCCTGACATTATTTATGTGTATATTGATAAGGAGAAGGTGTACGATAGTTTACAATGAAGCAGACATTACTTCTACACAGTTGGCAGTTTATTAGGTAAAGATTGTAATTCGGAGGTAAACTCAGAAACCAAGAAGGTGTGTTAAGGTGAAAATCTGTCTTATAGAAGAAAAAAAAAGGAATCGTTTTTTTTATAAATAGATAAAGCCCAAAAAATTGTATTGTAGTCATACTTGATACATAGAACTAATGATTTTTAATAAACAATGTTTGTTATATTTCTTTGCAGTTTACAAACAAGATGTGATCGATCTCTGCACCAGGAGGAGGAAGAAGTTGGTGAAACCCGTCTACCACGACGTTCCCGAAAGAGACTCGGTCGGGAGCAGCACGGGGGATCTGTCGCGAGAAGCGAGCCAGCATTCTTCTGCAGAGAGGAAAGAGTTGCTGCACCAGCAGAGTTCTTCAAGTTCTTTTGCGGTAGTCGGAGATGAAACTGAAACAACGACGTGCAATAATGGTGAAGATTCACCCGGTACGGCGGAAGAGAGAAACTCATCCGTCGGGAGTGGCGTCGACAAAGAAACGAACGCAAGCGAGGATTCTTTCGAAACAGTCCTACGGCAGTTTGATTCCGAATGGGACAAGTATTCAAGTAACAGTCGAGGAAACGATCGAGACGGACAAAACTTGAACGACACTGCCGACACGGTAAATTCATATCAGGACCGAGCGTCCAAAGTGGAGAGGTCAGACGATGGACTGGGTGCAGTACTAAAACAATCGTTGGGTGAGAAAGACACAGCCGACGAGATGGACGGACGGACAGACGAAGGACCGTCGATATCCACCGGTCCGGCCGGTGCGGACAAGTCAGAAACGAAAGCCGGCTCAACGGACCGTAGAAACGACAGAGGTCTTTCAGAAAGTGAAAACGAAGCTACTCGTGAGGAAGAGATAAAGAAGACAGGAAAAGAGGATACCGCTGGCATCAAACATGGCGTGGGAGAGAATGATGGTGAAGCAACTCACAGTAACAACAGCAACAGTCCCACGGAGGAAGAATATTCCAGGTAACTTTACAGCTTTGCAAATTATTATGTCATAGACGGTATTAGGGACGAGGAACTAGTTCGGGAAATTATCACATGATACGGTTGTTTTTTTGGTTCAATTAGGTAATTATTACTTTAACTTCCTCGTTGCGATACTCAAAATTAAATTTCTCGCGCCCAGAAAAAACAAATACCTTAGATTTCAGACACGGGACCAGGAGTTTATTAAGAAGGGATGTCCCCAAAAGATCGTCGAAGTCAGATCCCATGTAGGAGGTTTTTGGGAACTAAAGTTTACAAATCAAATGGTGCATTCTGGGAAGTATTTAGACTGTAAAATCAACCTACCATTTTGTCTAAATGCAAAGTGTAGGGATAATAATCACTATTGTATTTTTTGTGTGAGGCCAAAAAGAGGGGAGATAAACAGACCCTCCACCCCTCGCCCCTCTGGCCTGGTGATAATGGAAATTATAATGTGATACGGTTGTTTTTGGTTCAATGAGGTAATATTACTTTAACTTCCTCGTTGAGATACACAAATTTAAATTTCTCTCGCCGAGAAAAACAAATTCCCTTAGATTTCAGACACGGTTTCAGGATTTTATAAAGGAGGGATGTCCCCCTGAGATCGTCAAAGTCAAATCCCATGTAGGAGGTTTTGGGAACTTAAGTTTACAAATCAACCTACCATTATGTCTAAATGCAAAGTTTAGGGATAATAAACAATATTGTATTTTTTGTGTAAGGCTAAAAAGAGGGGAGATAAACAAACCCTCCCCCCCCCCACCCGCCGCCCCTCTGGTCTTCCGGCTCATCTGTATTTAATAATGATGAGATTATAGTAAAAACTGCACTTATGCACACTACTTACGGTATATGTCTGCATTTCAGAGAAACCCATAGATTTTCTCTTTTGTAGAGGATTTAATTACAGTGTAAAATTAAATTGGCCTGACGTTCGGTTTCTTTCTTTCTTCTCTCCATCCCTTGTCTACTAATCCCCTTACATCTATCTCTTTGTGTTCACCATACTCATTAACCTGTCTGTATTCTGTGCGTGTTTTTGTTCCGTCTGTTACTGTTACTTGTCATTTAGCCTTTGAAGAAGATCCTGCTAGGATCGAAACGTCAGGCCAACTTACTTTTACACATGTATTCTCCTACACAGGCTCTCAGATAGTGGATAAGCAGTTTGCTAACAGTTTTATTTTATTTTGACTTAATTACAGGTGTGATAATTTTTGCCGTTAAATACATTGTAACATTACACCTTTTACAGGTGGTTAATCTTTGTTCTGACTGTGTGTGACAGTTTCCAGTTTCAGGAAATGATTCCTCATTAAACTGAACGGTACTATTGCTTAATGACCGCGAGATTAATCATTTAGTGTTAATTACTAATTACTGCATCAGGTTATAACACGTCAGCCAAGTCTTGTGACTTTTGTAAATAAATCATTACATCATTGGCAGAAGTCACATGCTTTCCTGGATATTATTGAGAAGGGTTTTTCGTCAGTTTTGAAAAAAATTAACAAAAAACTGAGGCAGATGAAATGTTTGCATTTTAGATTTAGACAGTTCAGTTTAAAAGTGACTTCCTACATCTAAAAAGAGCTGGTGTTGTTTTGAAACTGATCATCACCTACCAACCAACTCTACACAAAGCTTTGCTTTCAGTACTTTATATAATTATGTAATTATTGTCATGTGTTCACCAACGTGACAGTCACCAAGATTGTCACCTGTCACCATATGAGTGAGACTGGTGGACTGTACACACAAGGGTTTCCATCTTCAACGAAAATACAATTTTAGTGATGGAATGCAGCAGATTGCTTTTGATTTTTGAGGTTATGCACTTTAGACAAAACTATGGTTGTGTAATCTCTCTCAGAGATTACATTACGGTTGTGTGACTGACGTGACTTATCTCAGGTTACGTTACTAATATCAGCTGACAACAAGGAACTAGAATTGTTACTGTAAACACTGTCTGGTTCTCAAAGAGTGACAAAGAAATAGTATACAAATAGAAGTTACAGTGCATATCACCAGTACTACACATGGAAACAAAGGGAAGTGGCTGGAATGGATATTCTGAGTTTGGGGCTTTTTTTTTTTTTTTTTGTCAGGCAGGATATCACTGTATAGTGTATACTGTACAGAAACTGGTACTCCCACCAGTGTTAGTGCTAGGATGTTGAAAAGGGGGAGGGGGGAGATCCCCAATTACTTTTTGGGGGAGGGGGTGGGAATTACCCTAATGTTAGTAGTTAGATGTACGTACATATGCCCGTACCGAGATTTGACGAACATATAGTACATACAGTGCAGTACACATGGTAGACCATTGCGACAGATACACACAGTACACACTGTGCAGTGCGGCACTAATGAAGCCAGTGTTTTCTGAAAGATTTGACCAATCACATTACTCCTTACAAAAATCAACAAAACTTTATAATATCTGGCTCCTTATTGGCAAGTTTTGTAACTACTGTCATGGTGCAAGTTTCGGGAAGTACTGGGAACCGTTGCGGAAATTCCTCCTAAGAGAAAGCAGATAAATTGCGGGAATCTGGCAATCGCGCATCCTATTGCAAACACTGGTTCCCACATGTTACTGAACGGTATGTTGAAAACTATAAAAATGGTAAAGGAAATGGGTGTGTTTTGGCAATTTAGTTGATTTTGGAAACTTTCTCGCAAATATTAAAGCGTTTGTGTGAATGCAATATTCTCTGTAAGCTACTGTACAGTATGACCAATCCGAGTTATACAGGAGAGTGTAGGAACAAGTACAGGGGGGAGGGGTTGTTATAACAAGTACAAGGATCATATCTATAATAACAAGTATGGGGGGGGGGTAGTGTTTGTTATAACAAGTACAGGGATCATGTTTATAATACTGTAAGATGTACTGGGGGGGTCATGTTTGTTATAACAAGTACAGGGAACATGTTTATAATAACAAGTACTGAGAGGGTAGTGTTTGTTATAACAAGTATCTACCACCGTCAACATCTAGATCAGCAGTCCACAAACAGATCGGCTCCATGACTCAGGATCTTCCATGAGGACTGAGCAAAGACACATCAAACCCGCTGCCCCCACCCCTGCCCCAACCCCTAAGAATGGATCCTTAAAATGTGTAATAGAGAGCTTGGACTATGGACTTATTGTTAAATAATTGTCTACAACTCCTGCAACCATATCACGCAAATCGCAGTTTACTGAGATCACACAATAAATTACTTCTGTGTGAAAATCGGTCAAGTCGATCATGGGGCAAAAGATCTTTTGCTGCTGCTGCCCCTACTCTGTGGAATCAGCCTTCCAGAATATGTAAAACACAGTCCATCTCTTGCTTCTTTTAAAAGCTCTCTCAAGACTCATCTGATGAAAACTGTTTAATTAATTGTTCACTGTTGCCCATTTTTGCTTGCATTTTTGTCTTGTACTATGTTTACTGTTTTTTGTTTTGCTGTCCCACTATTTGTGTCACTGTGACATGAGCGTCTTTTTTCACGGATACTGGCGCATTATAAATGTCCATTATCGTTATCATTATCAAGCTCTGAATACACATACAGTAGATAAATCTTCCAACATCTGGAAAAATTCCTGTGATCCACCAAGTATTGATCGCGACCCACTTGTTTAATCGCTCTCCATAGTTTGTTGACTTTCAAACTAGATGCCAGAATGTATTTTACTTTTTGTCGGTTCAACCTGTCATCTCACACTACAATGTTAGCAAAATGATACAGTATATCTACAGGATTCAAAACATCTTTATTGTTGAATTTGTTGGTATTTCCTTCTCTTTTTTTGTCATTTCTAAAAAACCATCATTTCCAAAAACCAAACCTGTTCTAAGTTTGTTGAATAAATTGAAAGTCCTGTACTGTACATTACTGCTATTGTGCAGCAATGGTACTCAGAAAGTGCCTGATAATTATGTCATATTTATTTTTAAAAACTATGATCATATTTCTGTAACCCCTTGTATGTTGAAACAAACAAAAAACTACTCATTGGACATTTTGAGTGGATCTTAGTTCAAGTTATTAAACAAAACTGATTACTTTTGGTGCTGGTCAGTTTTTGTTTCTTACAATCATTAACTAGATATGATTGCAGGTTTTACTTTAGTTAATTAACTTCCTGTACCTCCTCTGTGTGAGAGGGCCAAACCCTGCAGGCTCGTTACTGTCAAGAGCTTGTCAATTGCTGTTTCCTTGTTTTCACTTGTGTTGAGTTATTCATCAGTGATTAATTCATACTTTCTGTTTGTTTTTAGACTCACTTAAAATGTAGTTTGATTTTACTGATTTTCAAATTGAACAGTAAATTACATCATACTCATCATAGATACCTTACAGTATTGAGATGAAAAAATATGTCAGTACAGCAAGTCCATGTTCTGGGACTACCAATATCACAGAGTCATGATTTACAAATGTTTCTTTAATATATATGTATATATATTTGTACTTATGCCTACCATGGATTTACGACCTTCCTTACCGGTTGCGAACCTCTGGACATACAATCAGCGTCCATAGCCTAGTGGTTAGGGTGTCCGCATATAAAGCGGGAGGCCCGGGTTCGAATCCCGGTGGAGGCTGGAAGTTTTTTCACTGTTCTGGATTTCTCAACTCACTACGATTTCAATTATATATATTTGTATATAGATATAGAGAGAGAGATACATATATATTGAGTATTTATTTCATGACAGTTTCAATGAACAAACAAATTGACTTATCACCTGTGACAGTGTCACAACGTACTTTAGCAGGCTTCTAGTGCTCATATTTTACTGTTACTCATATTTTCTCAAATTGCGGGTTCCTAACTGTAATGGAATTGTACTTGCAGTTGTCCTCATACTCAGGGCATGTTAGAAATGTACTATGGATACTAGTACAAGATGAAGTACTTGTAGTTGTCCGACCAAATGATAAATCTACCCGTACTCTGTACTCATGCATGCTGATGCACAGTAGTACAGTACTTGTATTTCAAGTCTCTCTGCGAAAAGTATACGGCAGTCTTGAGGAAGTCGGTAACTTAATAATAATGATAATACTACAGTAGTAATGGTGATTCTAATACTCGCACATATCCAGCCTGAGAGGCGCTCAAGGCACGGAACTGTTTCATCGGTGTCATGTGGATTAACTACAGTACCACCGTCTCTCATCAGAGATACAAATACCTGACCAAGAAGTGGTGCTGGTCACTAACAGTTGCAGCCAAACTTACTTATCCAGCTGGAAAAAAAACCACCTAGAAAAACCCCAGAATTATTGGTGATGTATCTCTCATTGAATCTACCGATATTGACCGTTTGTCCGTTTTATGTCGTTGCAGTGACTGGTGTGCGGTGATTATACTCGTCCCGGTCCGTCTCGGTGGTGAAGAGGTCAACAACATCTACATCCGCCCCATCCAATCACTCTTCTCGATGACCAACTGTATCGGCATCATCGGGGGCAAACCAAAGCACTCCCTCTACTTCGTGGGCTTTCAAGGTAAATAACAGCTGGTGGTCATTGTTGATCAATTAGGTTCTTGTCATCATGTCTTGTTTGTGTCATCACACACTGAGCATATTGAACCGATGTTTAGAGGAGCAGCAGTAGTTAATAAGTTTTAGAATCGTAATAAATAAAAAAAGATATATATAAACCTGAAATGGGCAAACAAAATTTTGGGATAGGAAAGGGATTCTAACTTGTTCCCCTGGGGATAACAACCCATTGTTTTACCAACTGAGCTACACAGCCCTTAGTTGGTGGCGATCCCTTTATAGCCATTTCTTTGCTTGGGGGTGCCAGACAGAACCCACAGTACCCTCCATACTGTGTAACCAAGGAACATGCCCCATCTTCTCTGGATACAACTCAATAATAATAATAATAATAATAATAATATAAACTTCTTATAACTGGATACAACTCAGAAAGTGGCAGAAGAGGGATTTCTAGAGGTATCCAGCTGGTTCCAATCCCATTCTAGCCAAAAGTGTCTGCGCTATTTTCAAAGTTTGATATTTCCCAGTCTCTGTTCTGTCTTTTTATATAATGTAATAAGAAATAGTTAAAATTAAGTCAAACATGCAGAATGGTAACAAGAAATTCTGTTTTGGGTTTAAAAAAAAAAAAGTACACACCACAAAGAACCAAAGGTAAGGAAACGAATAATTACAAGCATAGAAAATGTCTATCCTCTGGAGTGGTTTTCACCCCTGCCATACCCTCTTGGGGTTTTCTTTTTACCTTTTTAAGGTATCTTCCGGGTCTAAAGACTCGAGTATTAAGGAAAAATCAGTGAGTGGCATTGTTGTCAGTAACACATTAGAAGCGACTACTGCTCATTTATTAGTGGTTGAAGGAAAGTAATTACTAGGTATCACTTTGCTTGAGTCTTGAATCAACCTTTGACCTTATTTTCATTTCAGATGAGAAATTGATCCATTTGGATCCTCACTACTGTCAATCCGTAGTTGACATGAAAGAGAAAGATTTTCCAATTTGGGTAAGAAATTGAGAAATATTTTGTCTTCTAAGTAAATATTTATACAATCACTTTCTTATGTCCTTTACTGAGAAATTAGTTCAAGCAGGAATCCGGACTTTGATATACTGCCAGAATCACTCCAAAAAAAATAGGGGAGGGGGGGGGGGGATGACAGTGTCACATAAGAACACAACCGATATTTCAAAAATATATTTAAAAGAAAATTGCCCCCCCCCCAAAAAAAATTGTGTATCGTAACTTTATACTTTCCTTCATGCCCAGTTTACCTGTCTACGGTGCATGTAAGATAAACGGGCATGCTGGTAACATGCATTTTTGCACTGCAAGTAATATAGATTTTACATTCAAAATGGATTGAACCTAGAAATCATGAATTATGGTTATTTTTTTCATTTTTTTTTTTCATTCAGACTTTCCATTGCATGTCGCCAAGAAAAATGGCAATAACCAAGATGGATCCAAGCTGTACGATCGGTTTCTACCTCAAAACCAGGGAAGACTTTGATAAATTCTGCCTCGAGATCCAGCAGGTGAAGACTATCTTATATTTACTCACTCCTCGCTTACCTGTCTCCTCACAACCTTAGCATTTCATTCTACCATTCCTAGAATGTATATTTGCCTTAGTCGTCTGTGGATTCAGACTCTAAAGAGTATTTATCTGCTTCCATCTGTTTGTTGCAGAAATTTGTTGTAGATTTCAGTCCTAATTGTTAGCATGTTAACAGATTCAAGAGTTGCCAAAAGTTTCAAGAAAATGTGACTTTGTTAATACCTCTGCTTTTATGAACTATTGCCAGGTACCAAAAAAATGAGGGGCTTTGTTTTGTTTTGAATTTATACCATGTTTGATATATTTAGCACGATATCATTTTCCTGAGTATATATGTAATATACCAATCTGTTTTCATCAAAGGTGTTTGTCTTCTTAATAATAATGCCAAAATATTCTTTCTTTCAGAGTTGAAAAAAGGGGAAACCCCACCCACCTCTCAACTGTATTAGTTCTTTATGTATTAAAAAAACATATGTAATGCATATATTTATATAGGTTTTATAGGCAATATTATCGGTCAGGGAAACGATACAAGAACGTTTTTTTTATATTTTATTTTTTAAATTTTTAAAAAAAATTAATTTATTTTTCATTGTCCAGTATTATCTTTTCCTTAAATTCACCAAAATATATATATTTTTTTTTATGCTCTTGCTATCTCTCTAGGTGATCAATCCACCAGGAAGTGGTAAAGATTACCCGATGTTCATCATCAGGGAGGGGCGCTGTCGAGAGTGGAATGCCCAACACGAGATTTCGACGAGAAACGAGAGATACCTGAGGGTCCGACACGTGAACGAAGAAGGCAAACTCATCTCACCAGTAACAGCCTCGGAGGATTTTGTCCTATTAGATTAACTCCGCCGTGGAGATATTAATTCAGGGATATTAATTTTCATCTATAAATACCATAAATATTCAAAACATGCAGTGTTAAACATCAGAAGATGGGCAAAATCCAGTTTTTGATTCTGTTTAGTGGCATTCTGTTAGTGTATCTCGTTATAAGTAACGGACTGTGCATACATAGATTGTTGTGTTTCCATAATGTTAAAATACAGTGAAGCGAAACACTGCAGCATTAAGTGTTCTGTGTGGATGTTTGCCCAATTGTGCTGAGACTGTATCAACACAGTTAACAGTAAATGAAACTCAAAATTAATGTGTGATTTGTTAGAGTCCGATTAACTTCTGGTAAAGCTTAGTAGGTTAGGGTGTAATCCATATAAAGTGGGAGGCACGGGTGTGAATCCCGGTGGAGGCTGGAAGCTCTTTCACTGATATGGATTTGACAACTCACTACAATTTCAATTATATATATATAAATGTCAAGACATTTTATTACTGGAGGTAACAAGTTTAATACTTAAATGTTTTGATGAGTACCCAAGTTTGGCGTTATCAGACAGAAAAGGCTGAAAAACAAAAGGCTACAGCGTTAAATAGTTCAGTGAGTTTAGAATTTACTTAAACACGCACTTCCCTATCTCCTCACAACAACTGCATTCTTGCAGTACTGTGTATTTTGCACTGGATAAGCTATTCAGCACTGCCCTCTTTCGGTATGCCCTTCTAATTTTACCACCCAAAGTCGCTGGTAGGTGAAAGTCGGAAAAATCTTCTGTAGTGACGATTTGTGTGTTGTAATGTTATCGTTAGTTTACATGCAACT
>JAIPMN010002030.1:0-10442 GCA_020650975.1 Apostichopus californicus | reverse complement strand
GTGGTGGGGGGGGGGGGGGTTGGGAGGTATGCTTGAAGTGTCTCGGTCCTATATAGATTTAGATTGCTTACATATGTTATTATATACATCTCATTTGATCTGAGGTACCAGAAAAATCATCACCTACACATTTTTATTCGTGCATTAAAAGTTCCGGTGAGGGAATGCCCCTTCCATGTGTTTATTTGCTATAGCCACGTTACGAGTGAGTTACAACTGTTTATTGCTGTTTCATCTCTACGATAGCAATGAAAGGAAACCATCTTTGGGAGTTTATCCGAGATCTGTTAAAAAATAAAACAACGTGCCCCAGAATCATCCGATGGGAGAACAGGCAGGAGGGTGTGTTTCGGTTTGTCAATTCTGAAGCAGTGGCAGGCTTGTGGGGAACTAAAAAGAACAACCCAAACATGAACTACGAGAAACTAAGCCGAGCAATGAGGTGAATATTCATAGACTTATGAATAATTATAAGATTCATTCTATAAATTGGATGTTTTTAAAAAAAATTTTTTTTACCATCATCATTCTGTCATCGTTTATTATAATCATCACTAACATTAACTTTATTAGCCATTTTTGGGGGTAACATTATCTTTATTAGTAAATCTATCAATAATCATTTTTATCAGTCTTATCAGTATCAATATATCACTATCATCAAAATTCTTATTATGACGCATCCACCAGTAATTTTCAATGACGTTGGTTCGAATCCCACTGCTGTCACCATTCACATGCGTTGGTCAACAGTTGGGGCGAAAGTGTGTAGAAGGCGCAATCGGGTTGTCTGTCTGTCTGTCTGCTTACGTATAACAACAAGCCAACTCCGCTGTCAGATTTAGGAGCACTTAATTAATAAAGTCAGATTAGAAAGAGCGCAAAACATGCAGTAGTTAACGTTAGTGAAGTAAAGACGTTTATAATGTGTACAGTAAAGGTGTGTATACAAATATAGATATACATTGAACGTTTATCCCACCTTAGGTTTTAGCTTCACACAACTACTAGTATCATCATTATCAAAATCATTGTTACTTCTTTAAACCTTCTTTTTATCATTAATCGTTAATTTCTATAATTTTTCATTTGTTTTAATGAAGGTATTACTACAAAAGGGAAATTCTCGAGAGAGTAGATGGCAGACGACTGGTTTATAAGTTCGGCTGCAATGCAGATGGATGGAAAGAGGCAGCAGCTGAATCACAAGATGAATAGACTCAACTGAACTTTGACCTTGAGGACAAACAACCTAATCCATGCACGGATGTTTCTGTCAGATGTTATAGGTCACTGAAGCTAGACATTTAAGTCCCGCTGCTGGACAAACGTCAGTAAGGGTTAAAAGTGAAAATGACCTTTGACAACTTGCCACAAGAAACGTGATGGCCTGGCCACTGGAGGGATTTGGAGAGCTATTTTTGGTGCTTTCCCTTCAATGTACATTATGTAATGAACAGTGCCTTACACACAGGAAGTGCCTTATACATATAGGTTTATTTTTGTACCCTAAGGACCATTTCTTCCACTTGTTTATCTACACCTTCGAGATGAAGGGGAAATAAAAATATCGTTCTTGGACGACATCTGCTGGTCAGATTATGACGTCATCGATGTGTGGAGTACAACTATAGCAAGATATCGGTGCAAAAAATAAAATGTCAACACATATTTTGTGAGGAAAAAAATGAGGCCATGGATAATCGCAAAAAGAACAACTTTGTTGATGAAAAGAATTTCTTTCATGTTTAAAGATATTAAATGTGAATAGGCTATCTTTATCTTTGAATTTACTAATTGGAATTTAAATGCGAGGCATTAAACAGAATATTTAATCAGAAGCGAACTGATATATATATCTATATCTTATGTGCATAAGTTTATTTCCAAGGAAAATAACAAAAAACAAGAAAATGGACAGAAACAAAGAAAGAAATTGAGTTATAACGAAACGATGACAAAATGTAACTATAAACAGCTACCCCGTATATGCTCTTTGTTAATAGTCAAATTTCTACACTGTTGCGGTATAAGCTTGCTTTCATTTAATTGTACAGAGACGAAGTGTGAAATGCTAACAACGAAGTGTGAACTAAGCAATATCATTTCATGTTATATGTTGATTAACAAACATATCAGCGTTGCATTAGATTAATCATGCACCACAGCATATTTAACGTGTTATTTTTTAACAAGTTTGATCTAAAATCAGGTCGTAAAATTCGCATGTCTGGTCGGCAGTTTACATAACCGATGAAACAAGCCCACACACACACACGCACACACACACAATTGTACTATAGGGGAAAGTAGCACTCAAACACTGTTAGATGTAGTCTCAACCTGTTTACAAGCCATAACTGTTACTATGGGGAACAGTGTTGCAAGTTTGGGTGTTAAACGACAAATTTGGCGTTTTTTTTCAGATTTCATTGGCTGGAGGGAAAAAATGAAAATTCCCCTGCCAAAGAGCATCATGTCGTGTTTTCACAATGGCCTACCGACATAAAGAAATAGTAGCTGAAAATTGTATTATTTCCTCAAAGAACATTGATTTCAACCATTTCATGGTGTCCGGTTCAACTCATGGACTACGCATCGGTAAAAAACATTGGAAATTTTGTACCACTTTTCAATTCCAGATATTCATCAAAGAGTCCCAAAACTGCAAAGGATTGCGAACTTACATAATTCCTACCCATATGAATGCAGGGTCAATTGTCATAAAACAATAACACATTCGTATTTGGCGTTTTTTCCCCATTCCACTCAAAATGGCTGGTTGCGTCACAGAAAACTGGCACCCTGATATAGGGAGCGCTACCCGGTGCATGGTATCACGTAATATCATGTACATACAGCACAAACCTAACTCCATCAACAGCAACAACTTTTAAACCGTAGGGTAATGGAAGCTCTGTAAAACATGTAACAATAAGGATAAATAATGTATAAGAAGCGTAACTATATTATGGTTGTCCTGGCAACCGTTAAAATGGCGCGCCTATTTTAATGTAAGAGTACGAGTCGGCCTAAGCTATATATATATATATATACATATATATAAACTGATTAGCAGTTTAACCTCGCTCTGTCTATAGTAATGAAAGCTGATATGTAAACTAGGCACTAGTCTTTGTTCATTCTTGTAATTTATTACTTTCTTTTACGAAACTTTAACAGTTTTACGTGAAAAGGAAAGCCTCGATTAATTGTAGAAGTATAGGGCCTAAATAAGCGCAGAGTCAACAATTAACTTTCAAGTACCATCAAGCAGAAAGTTTCATTTTCGAGTTGGCTTTTGTCACCTCTCTCTCTACTTAATTGCGAAGAGAGCTTGTTCTAATTCATCGTCTATAGCTTTTTATGGCGAATTGTCGTTGAAAAAGATTAATAGTTTATAGGCTATGTTACAGTATGCATAAAAGCATAGACCGCCTGTACTTTACTATATACTCCATTGCATAGCAACGCCGACGGTACTGCACAAAGAGAGCCATCGTTATCAGTGAATAGGCGTCCGGCACATGGAGCGTGGGGAGGAACTGGAGAGTTGGGTTGGGGGGGGGGGCAGATTGGGAGGGGGTATGGGGCGGGAGTGTATAAGAGATTGGTTTATAGGCCTGTCATATCATTGGGCACAAATGTACTATAATGTATTGAAAATATGCTAGCGTTTCGTGATGCCATTTTGGAGTTTACTAGTAAATATGTATTATAGTTATGTACACTGCTAACACATATCTAGTCAATTTATGTGGGGTCTATATACTCAATTATCTAATGAGAGAAATCCGTGTCCTACTCAGCAATAGTCAGACTATAGTTTGCCATGTTTTTGCGCCTCAACGTTATTCAATCAACTCTTAACTTTTATAAAATAATGCTTTGAACTATAGCATGTGTTACTGCGTGCTGATAAGCAATAGTTAAATGTACATGTTTGTTACTTTCAGTTTTGTCAATGGCGAAAAACGGGTGATATGTACAGAGGTTTTTTTTTTCGTTTTTTCTTTTCTTGAAAATAACAAGGAATTCCAGCAAAATTCCTTACGTAAGCTTCACGTCATTACTAAATAATATTATCACCAAATGCACTGAGCCTTACTGTAGTTCATGATTAATAATTATTTCAGTTAATGGATAATATTAATAAACCTAGCCTTTGGAATGGACCAGCCTTAGTTTCGACATTTACAAAAAAAACGACAAACAATATTTTACAAAATGCTTCGTCCGACCAATTTTCATCTGTGAAACTGTATATTATGATTGTTAAGTAGGCCTACTAAATTATACCGTGGGCGTCACAATGTTAAAGTCGGGGCACTTGTAATGGTCGGTCTATTTTGCATATGAATACGTGTAATTACAACTCAAACGACTTATGAAACTAAACTATATATATATATTTTGTATTTAAAAGTTACTATCAGTATTAACAATGTTCTGTTAAATTAACGCTAAGTGTTCTCGCAAAGGACTGGTAAGCATATAACGCTATAATAACTGAATACGTGAGTCACTAAATAATGTGAGCGACGTTAGCTCAGACATCTTTTTTATTTGCCTTTGTTTAAAATAAATTTTAATAAGTACACCTAAGTAGTGAGAACAAAAATCGTTATTGTTGCGAAGCGATAACACAGAAACACGTTAAGTCAATTACTGCTGAAGGAAGCTAAGCCAAGTATATGCCTTTGTATAAATGCGTAGACTTTTTGATATACTATACTGTCGTTTCCTGACGCATGTAATATTTCTAACCTGTTTGCAGGCTTTTAATTACTAAGGACAAACTTGATTATTTATTTTCATTTACTTTTTAAGTTTGTAAGTCATGTTTGGGCTGTTATTTTCTTCAAGCAATGCCTCATTATTTTGCAATAACAAACATTTGCCTACATATAAGAATGCTGATCTTAAAATCACATTTTCGACTGTGTTTGAGACAAAGATAAAAAGTATTGTTTTCTAGCATTTTCTTTTGTTGCGTAGCATATTTTATATTTGTGCTGCTGGTCAGCTGCATGCCTGTAAATAATGTAAAGTATATTTTTTCAGGTTATTCAATACCATTTTCGCTCTTCAAGTTTGTACCCGACCATGATGGATATATCAAGCATCCGTAGGATAATTATAAGTTTTTTTTTCTCACTATAAACAAAGATCACCATGTATTAACCTACTTGTAGATTTTTTAATGTACATATCTTGACTATTCTTAATAAACTTGAATACGTTAAATGAAGTGTGTTAATTTTTTAATTAATTTTAATTTTAATTGTCCATGCAGCAATGATTCCGTTCAAGCATGAACACTGGTCCACTCTAATAAAGTCTGGCAAATATTTTGCCCAAAACTGGGTTCTTATATGTATATCCACCAAATTTGGGTAACGTTTTGCTTCAAAACAAATTAAAAAAATTACGACAGTATATAACCAAATTGAATTGCCCAAAAGTGATGAGTTGGTCAAAATTTCATGCATTTTATTTGTATTGTGGCAAAACGTTATCCAATTGTGGATAGAAACAAACGTACCTAGTAGTTGAGTAAAATATTTGTCCAACTTTTTTAGACTGTGTAAATCATGTGAAGTTGACTTCATTGTGGTTTTAATTTGAATCTTAACTTTATCGCGATTGGTGATACAATTCACGAACTTAACCAAAGTTACACATATATACCCACACCACCCCACCCCAGCTCTCAGGTGCAAATCGTTTACAAGGGGAAAATAAGTGTTTCTGTTCACCCCCTCTCACCGAAGGCAGTTGTTTCTCCCCTCCCCCTCGCCCCCCCCTCCCCCGTGTGAAGCGACATCCGAAAACAGACGGAGACACAATTGCTTGTGTAAAGTAACACTACCTCCTCTAACCAATTACATATACAGCATTTATGTGCACAACATACCGTACTACATGCATAGCACTTTGGTGAATCATTTGCCGACATTTCATACTAAAGCGAAAGCTTTACAGAATTATCATGGTATGACGTAATGTGACGTAGCTGCAGCTGATCACGCCGTCAACATATCGTTTAAACTATTTGTTATCTATAGTGGCGTCAAGCTAAATACGGGTACATTACATATTTAAAGATGCATATATGTACAATAATATGAGTTTATATAAACGTGCAGATTAACACAGCTTCAATTATTAAGATTGGATCAAGCTATTTCAAAGGTCATACACAGCAACCCCTGCAAAGAATATATGCAAGTCTGGACTTGTATACTAAATGTCAACTACAACCTGTACTTACAGGTCAACATTATTGCCGACCCCCACCCTCCCACCCGCCAACAAAAAAATGCCAGAAAGTCCTTAAATATATTATTCCATATCTACCGGGCCACCTAATTGACCCCGGGCCTGGAATTACAGCCCCTGACCACCTTTCGTCAGGTCTGTGCGCATGGCTGTCGCCCATGTAAAATAGTAACCCATATGTAAAGCCTATAGGTCCTGTAATGGAAAATAGCGGCGTACATTGAATCTTTCATGAGATTGCGCGTCACGGTCTGTTAAGGGGGGGGGGGGGGGGGCGGTTTGATCAATGGATAGTGGCTCTTTATTGATAGTCGCAGCAGGAGCATAGCTATTCTTCTTGAATACTTTTATAAGGGTGCCCAAAGCTTTCCTAAGGGGAAAGGGAAGGGGGAAGGTAGAACCTATTTTCCAAACTTGAAAGGAATTTCCGACAAGTTTCTTTTCTTGGTGAGGGGGGGGGGGATAGGCTAGGAAATATCTCAAAATGTGGTATGGAACTGATTTCAAATCTGGAGAAAGACCCCCAGACAGTAAGGTGACAAGGAGGTCCGAGAGTGGGCCATATGCGGGCGTCTAGAGGTGCCAAATATCAAAAATTGCTCACCCAAGCCCAAACCATAGTTGGGCTTCATGGGGCAATACAGACTCTCCTTTTGAAGGTCCATTAACATTGCTGCACCGCTCGTTGCTCAGACACTTCCCTTAGCCCTAGACACGCGACGCAAACGGTACACGACGGGTTAGTCGTTTAAATTCTTTCTATTGTAAAGCGGCTAATGCTTTGGGCAGTTAACCGGGTCGTATTTTTTTCGGACGGTCGACCTTGGCCATTATGTTTGATAAAATGTGGTATCTTGACCGTGTTTCTGGTCGTCGGTGATATCAGGAAGCCAAGCCGTCTGGCAAGACAAGCCGTCTGGCAAAGAATGAACCGTAATAACGTCATAATACCAAGAAATCAACATGATTTTAAGGACCGCATAATGATCCTTGCAGTTTTTGAACAAAGTAGTTTGACGTTTTCTTTCTTTTTCCGAGAAGACAAAATGAATCAAACTCAAGTATATCGTTAAAAAAAACCCTCCCGGAATGCATATGGTAATACACGTTATATAAGTAACAAAATGAATCAAAGGTAAGTATCGTTAAAAAAAACAACAAAAAAACGGAATGCATATGGTCTTACACGTTGTATTAGTAATGTGTTTACCGTTATACCCCGAGGTTTCCCTTGATTATTAATACAAACACATTTTCAGTCGCTCTGTCTCATCGCCATTCCTTAGCTAACGATAAGGGATCATATTTTAACAGTTCTGATTTTTATCTCATTAAATATTTGCATTGGGTTAGAGGGTTTTACCCCTTCCCGTACCAGATGAATTGATCATAGTGGTTAAAATAGCTCAGGTATATGCATGATAATGTATCACTGCGAACCAGGTACGATGCATTTGAAACCTCATCTATATATGTACCAACTTTGTTTTGCGTATACCGTGCATTATTATATACTGTGTATGTGTCTACATATATTATCGTGAGCAACTAATGCAAACGGTGCCCTTAATGGTTTCCATGCATGTCTGTACAAATGGTCACACCTGACGAGACTAGGGGAAGGGGTGGGGGCGGAGGGGAGATACAGTCCCAAATGGGGTCAAGTAGGGGACCCGGGAAGATATGGAGAGATAAAATATAGTGTTCTCATTGTCGTAAAAATACGGAGACACGAAGGGCACACTGAAACGGAAAGGGCACTGGAAAGGGGGGAAGGATGAGGGGTGTGATGACGTATAATGCCCGACCAGGCTTTAAGTCGATTTTTGTTTTGTTTTGCGGTCGAGTACTCGCATCCAATATCCGGTACTTACGAGCATGTAGAATTATTTCGTTAGTTTTCATCGCGGTGGGTGGGGGGGGGGTGGGGGAGATGGGGGCCTTGGACTAAAATCCACCTTTTTGGACTTTTAACTGCCGAGATAACAACTAATGCAGATGACAGAGGACACAGCTTAACAAATCGTATATATGGTCAACTTTTGTACAAATACTGACCAGTTCCGTATCAAAATCCATTTGACTGTTGTTAAATACTGTTTCGTCTTCTCCGCATTATCGATACCACACGCAAATCATTCTTTTCTATGCAAAAAGAGAACATACGTGCCTCTGCCAGTGCCACGTTTCACAGTTTATCACTTACAACGAAATACTTAACGCCTTCTTTTTGTTCCATTTGCTTAATTCAACGAGAAACTCAATGTTAATTAGTGCTATGATGCCAAGTATGATAGTACAGTTTTCAAAACACCCCTGGGACTTTGTTAACCCTGTGTGACGTGACGTTTCACAAGATAGGTTAGTTGCCTTTGTTTCTCATCGAAGACAATGGTTACTAGCAGTGGGTACATGTTATAAAAACCCCGAAGCTAGCCCTTCTCTTCGTCAATTCAAATCCCGACAGATTGAGTTAAAAAATATGGTTTGTTTCCATTCTTTCCTTCCTTCGTTCTTTCTTTCTATAGAAATATTTTGCGTGTTCACACGCTTGTGATTTCTCTGATCATAAAACAATACATTTGTACAGGGTTTACTATAGAATTCTGAATACCACCAAATTCCTCTATAGTTAGGCCATAACCACACACAAGCCCTATTGGTCTTTTGTCATTACAGATACATAATCAGTTGTTTATGGAGCAGACACCACAGCGAGCCCCTCCCCATAGTCCCTGGACGTTTCACATTGTATCTCCCACTCCTTGCAATCACCAGCACAACTAGCATTACAGTAGGCCTACTAACCAACTGTAATGTTGATATCTGGTTAAGGACACATCTAGAAATGAACATGTATATGTAGGCCCCTATATACACGCCAACGAAAATTCTTAGTACATGTTTAACATAGACACGAAACCAATGAATATGTGGGACGTGCCTAAAATATGTATATTATGTCTGTTTAGATATATTTGTCCTTCATGTTTACCCAGTGTAATGTTTTAATCCCATGCATGTTATATTCTGTCAAGACACTCTCAAGTACGTCTTAATTCGTACCCAATGATTAAATTTGCCTTTAAAGGAAATGCGAGTACCAACGAATAGTAGGATATTTGCAAAGAAGGTTAGGGCCAGTCTGGCCAGATACACCAATTATGATAGTATGGTAGGCTAGACGGTTAGGTCAAGACACATCTACTATGACAGGTTTGTGAGTAAGAAGGTTAGGGCCAGATACACCAATTATGATAACATGGTAGGCTAGACGGTTAGGCCCAGACACATCTACTACGACAGGTTTCTAGGTAAGGTTAGGCCCCGATACATCTACTATGACTGTGCAATGAGTTAAATATTTATATTTACGTTAAGGAACACGTACGTTAAAATGCAAACACATGCACTCCACGTAAAGATAACCAGTATTGCTCCCAATAGCCTATGCCAGAAAATCAAATTACGACCAACATTCAGCAAATATTTATCTGGCATCCTCATTAGGTTTTTTCCGTGGCTTCTTTTTAATAACCTTTGAAGGTTTGAGCTTGATTAGGAGGGAGCCTCCAGATCAGTACTTTTGGATAATTTCTAGCAGTTATTAATATTATTATTATTTTGACATGAATAACTAATGAGCTAAACTGGTGACCTTAAGACGAGGTGTGTCATTTCAACACAGCAAAAAGGTACACTTTTGATGTTTCGAAGTAACATTCGGCGACAGTTTTGCAAGCATGTGAATTTACCTATACGTGAGTCACTAAGCGCAAGAAGGTCCCACAGAAGAGTAAACCCCAGCAACACACATTTGGATACCCACCCCCCCCCCCCAAACACACACCATACAATCAACCGATCCAACAATACTACATAAGACTGGCAGCCAGCAGGATTACCAATCCACGTCCCAAACATCATCTCCACCAGAAAAAAACAGGTCTCGACAAACAAACCCACCCCTCAATCCGTTAGACACTTATAACCCCCGCCCGTCCCGCTCCGCCCCCTAAGGACGTCAAGTGCATGTTAAAATACCCGATTATGTACTTAACAAAAGACTTTCTAGCATAGAAAGCATTGTTCATTTGTAAATGTGAAACGTCATAATGGCGACACGGTCTATTGACTTGACGTGTTTACAACACTGTGAG
>JAIPMN010002029.1:0-19671 GCA_020650975.1 Apostichopus californicus | reverse complement strand
CCCCCCCCCCCTCTCCCACCCCCAAATATGCTAAAAGGTTAATTAATGGTCACCGGTTATGCTCAAAATTTGGAAATCATTGTTACTGCTCCTCTAAAAAGTAGGTATATGCACACTGAGAAATGTAATTGTCGATGTTAATACTCCTCAATAGCTGCCAATAATTTCAAGGATCAGAGCCTAGATCTAGGAAAGAACTTTGGAAAACTTCTAACAAGTCTTCTCATGCTAAAATTTGGAGCCAACACTGATGATCATTAACAAAACGACTACGAAACACTGGTATATAGATTATACACATGTGCCTTATTTTGGTTTCGTTTCTGACATGACATGCAGACTGCCATGCAAATATAGCTGCCTAAATAAAAACGTAATTGACCATGATTGACTTAATGGTCGCCCAGAACTAAACTAAAGTAGTACATGGAATCATCAACACCAGTGCATGGAACATGTATCGATATAGGTGTGTTTTACATACACTTATCATATAATCATGGTAGTCTAATGATTAAAATCTGATTATAACTTTAAATGAACATCTGATTTGAAATTAATTCTCATAACGCATCTCCTAATTATTCACTTGCGCGTCCCCTCAAGTTCTTCTCTCTTCACTCTCTTAAAGCTAAATTGAGTTGATTTGGTTACAAAATCATGAAAATTGAAGAAGATAGTAGGTAGTCTATAATACTTACATTGAAACCATAGAAATATAGAAAGGACGGAGATCAGTGGTAATGACATCTCTGAAGGTGGTATATTATATCCAAGATTTGTTCATAAAAGTAGTTTCATAGACCGATAGGATATCGGTTACGAGTGAATCCAATAACACACAGCTCCTTTAAGTCCTATACAACAGGCGTGAAATAGTCATTAATACGGTAAATACATGCTGTTCTGTTATAAACTATGAGGCTGATATAGGTCTATGGTATTTTACTTTGTGTGTGGATTCCTATAGGAATATCATATAACAGCCTAACAATGACGCACACAGCAGCACCAAACAAACCCGATTTGAGTTAACCTTTCTAGTTCTGTATATGTATTGTTTCAGTGAGTAGCTTTGTTCAGATGTTCACGAATTATATTTGGGCTTTCGATCGTGTAGTGCCTACGAATAGTCCAACAATGCATATCATTGGTATGTGAAGGTTCTACGTAAAATCACGCAAGGTATTTGTTCACCCAAAATATGTAGCGATTGACGTAGAAAAAATTACTTCATATGAGTGTGGTGTTTGTATTAGATGTGGTCTTCAGCAGTGTTGTAGTCAAGTCCATTACATCCGGGCCTGAGTCTGAATCCAAGTTGAGATTCGAGACCAAGATGGATTCCTTACTTGGTCCGAGTCCAGTTGAGACAACAGTGTTATACTTGCAATATTGTAGTACTCACTAACTACTCGTGTACCCCCCCCCACCCCTCCCCACCCTCTCCCGGCCCCCTTTTTTCGCAGTTCCTCTTGTGTTAAAGGGATATTCTGGTGGATGAGGTTGATCGCTTAGCAAATCTTTTCTCTTTCATCATTTTAGGTCAAGACCACCACATCCTTGTACACGAGGCCGACACCGAATCGTTTGCATTTGAGTATGCTACAAAATTTGTGGTTACTGTGACTTTTTGTATACACGATGCGTTGCTAACGGTTAATACTGCATTTATGTCATTGTAGTGCAACTGTTTCGAAAACCAACGGGAAGTTGCGCTCTCCATGGGCGTTGAAGCCGTCAATTAGCCGTTATGAATGCACACTGGATTTTGTACATCAGTCAAACGTATTCATTGAAACGCATTTATTAGCACAGCCAGCTTGCAACTTTGAGAAACTGTTTAAGTTGTACCGCATGTATACATGTTATATATGTATATAATATACACTATGAATTTTGTAATATTCTGTCTACCATTCCGAAGGGGGAGGGGTTGAAGGTAAGAGGGTTGAGGTAGGCAGGTAGTGGGGTTAGGGGAGTTTCAACTTGCATATAATTGCATTTTGTCTTGAATATGAAACAATCCACTGTAGGCCTACTATATTGTTTCTGTTAATGATGTTACTCTAATCCACAAACACAATATTTCACTACTTTCAACGTTTGCCCAAGAAATATTGAAACAGTGCATTTCATTTATTGTACGCAAAAATACGTGCGTTTTAATTAACATAAAACTTGTTAGCTAGAAACAGTCACAGAGAAAGTTTGATGATGGGGTGCAGGCGTATAGCCAGCTCTCTTTGTGGTGTGTGTGTTAGGGCGGGCGGGCGAATGGGGTGGGGGAGGCAGGTTTAAATTCATCCAAGCATTACCTCTCAAGTTTATCATTTTTTTTTCAGACTTTAACCTCTATTAACAAGGCTTCCAAACATCATTTCTGGTGATCTCAAATGACCTTGACCTCAACAAACAAGAAAGTTTTGTACTTTATAAGGTGGGTCACCATGTTCAGTGTAACGTTCGCTCAAAGCTTATTTTTGAGGTTACTACATTTTGAAACTTTGACCGCTGTTGACCTCAAATGATCGTTGACCCCTAGTCATCATCACTTTACGTGTATGCAGAAGTCAGACACTAGAAATTCCTTCCTGATCAACACGCAGCACATGCAATCATGAATCATATACATGAAAGGCTGGATGGATCCTTGCTTCAACAAGAGTTTACATGTTCCCATCACACATCATGATTCTTTGGCTAAATCCAAAAAATGTTTCAATCGTCCCTGTGTGGCCCAATGGGAAGATGTTTCTATAGGCGGTGGAAGAGCGGGATGTGGGGAGGGGTTGTGGGGGAGGGGGTTGTGGGGGAGGGGTTTGTTGGGTGGGGGTTGTGGGGTGGGGGAGGGGGTTGTGATGGGAGGGTCCCAGCTCCCCTGGCCGGGAATATGGAGTACAATGTAAGCTTCTGACAGAAGACTTCTTCAGAGAATACACACAGAACAAATTAAATGATTTTCAAGCTATAGTTTTGTTGAATACACTTACGAGTTATTATCTACACTTAGATAGGCTTGCAAAAATAGAAATACTTTATGAATTATTAAAAGCCTCGTGTAAATGAAATAAGGACACCTTTTACAGTAACGGCAATAAAATGCATCATAATAATAATAACTGTAATACAGCAAATGCGAGGAAACCAATTTACAGCCATTAACCAATTTGAATTTGAAAAAGCCTGCAGACAATAATAGAAACATACTATTTCTTGGACTACTTCTTCCTGATGAATATTCATTACACAGGCTGATATTGCATCCAGTTGGGTCAATTGATTCTGTCGATACTTTACTTTCGATACATATCGTGCTTCAGAGCACTCCTACTAGCAGTATGAGCAGTATATATTACGTTTCTCTCAGATAAAGGTTGGAAATGTTCATTCTTTCATACTGTTCAAGCATGACATGGGAGGACAGTGTACTAGCATTGTAAACTGCTGTGTCATTAATATTCATCTAACCAGGTTGATATTCAGCCAGTTGGGACAGTTTTCTAATGCTAATACCTCTCTAAACTGTCCTCCCATATCATGCTTCAAAGCACTCGTAGTGACAATATAAACAGTTCATAACCTTTATCTGATAGAAACATGATATTCATACTGCTCATACTGACAGTACAAGTGCTCTGCAACGGGACATGAAAGTAAAGTATAGAAAAAGTTGTCCCAACACTGTGTGAGATATTAAAAACAATAGCAGAATGTACCATTTCATAACAATGTGACCATTTCATAAATATGTGACACTCCAGTACATCCATATCTCAAAAAGGTTTTCTTTTTTCTTTCAAACCTCCCAGCTGATTTGAATCTTAACAATGGAGAGACTAAAGCGAGACAACAGTTACATTGCTGAATCGCTTTATCTTGCAGATCTCTCATAAAACCTATCCCTGATAATGATATCACAATGTGAGATTGATGCACATCTGAATATATGAAGAGAGAAACCACATCTACCCCACAGGTACAGTTGCTATGCCTTATATATCAACAACTTAACTCCTTCAGCATACCTCCTTACCTCAAGCCCATACCTCAAGGCCATACCTCAAGCTCAAGATATGCCTTATATATCAACAACTTAACTCCTTCATCATACCTCATTACCTCAAGTCCATACCTCAAGGCCATACCTCAAGCTCAAGATATGCCTTATATATCAACAACTTAAACCATCCATACGTCCTTACCTCAAGCCCAACAACATTGTTGACCACTTCAAGTCGCACAACATGATATGTGCAATCAATTGATAATACAATGGGCAGAGAAGTAAATCTATCATTAAATTATGATGCATTCAATTACCTTACATGAAAATTGAAAATAAAAGGTATGGCATGATATGAGTATTCAACTGTTAATTATTAAACTTCCATCACTTATGGTGCAATAAATTATGTAAGTATGAAACTCTCAAAGAGTATGTGCTATTGGAAGAAAACAAATGAGAAAAATAGAAGAAAAAAAACATTTAAATGCAAATATTTATGATTTATGATTATTATTAGATTTTATAACTGTTTCTATTAATATTGGGGTAGGTGGGGTGGGATAGGTGGGGGAGGGGAAGGTGGGGAGGAAGTTTGTATAGAAATGTCTTATTGGCTTAAACTCTCTGTAACTTCTTGTTCTGCCTCAACACATAATGTAAACAAGCAGCAAATGTGAAAACATGAATAATTTTTCCCTTGACCAGCCCATTTATATTTCAAATAATAAATAATTGATTTCATTAGTAAATATGTTGCACTTTGCTTGACATGATTATTTTAACATTACTGATCTCCAAGAAGCTCATCTTCCCCTCGTCTTTTTATCTGTCTTATAACTTACCGAAATAAACAGAAACATAGGAAGATTTTGGGCGATGCCTAGTTTTATACATAACATGATACCACTACCAACCACTGTACTATGAAAGGATAAATTGAGGTACAAAAATTAAGTTGGATATATTTATAGACCGTTAAAAAACCACTGCTCTTCCAGACCAGGTTGTAATTTTAAACCTCATTCAATTTTTGAGAAATGACCCTTTAATCAGCTAAGGGTAAATCAGTTAAAGTGACTGGACTATGTAGTCTACTACACAGACCATTAGGTCAGTTCTGAAGATGCTGTATACAAAACTCAATGGGGAAAAACATGAGACCTTTATGACCGTCAAATGACATGTTTATAATGTGTTACAGATATCGTCAAGGACAAGTGGTGTTGAATGATATCTAAGGTTGTTCTGTTGTTTGTTTGCAGAACATGTTTTGGTTGCACAATTACAATTTTCTAAACCCCATGGATTCACATTAACACCGCGGAGCTCACATATATCATAAATTTGGCCTTAAAGGTGCATTTCAGAGATCAACTACAAACATCCCACTTGAGTTGATCTGATACAACCGATAAAATAACCTTTCTTTAAAAATTGTTTCCACAAAATGACAAAGCAAAACCTGGAAATTGAGGCCACATTAATTTTAATCTTCTTCCTGTTCTTTCTGAGTGAAAAACTAACTTACAATGTAAAATTACCAACTTTTTAAAGAGGAATGCTTCAAGACCCTCTTTGCCAAGAGATGTATCTTGGTTCTAGATTTTTAAGTAAAGTATTAAGTACACACAGATGTGAGGTTAAAATGCTGTGATCTTTTCATCATTCGGGGGGGGGGGCACTCCTTGGGTATTGGCTGCCTCTATCTCGCCGGGCTCTAATAACGACACGGTTTCGCTTGGCGCTTTGTACTTCCTCCTTCCATGGATTATCGGTAGGAGTTAGCAGGTTGCACAGAAACATTATGAGAGCCATGAGTCCCACAAGCAAGATTGCCGATGACTACACAACCACCAATATTTCTGAAAACCAACAACAGTGTAAAAGTGAGTTCATAAGGTTATCCGAATGGAATTAATGGAAGTTCTTCTGATCAGGTATATAACAGTCATTTTTGTGAAGGCTTCGGGTTTAGAATTAGTTTCCACCACACTAATATTACTAACATGTTCAACCAAAGAGATACTCACACTTAACCAGGATAGAATAGCATCATACAGCTGAGGTTCATCGCTGTAAAATATGCCACGGATGATATTTGCCAACGGAGCCAGGCGACATTCAAAGTAGACATCACAGTATCCCATGTAGCTCTCGCATGGACTACCCACATCCAAGTTCAGGGTATTACCTGAGGCATTCAAGTATACCTGACATTCACCATTGTCTTTAAGAGAAAGAGAAAAAACAAGAGGTGGTTAATACTTTCTGTCATGGTTTAGGACACTCGGAATGAAACATCTACTAATTTTCTTTCATCCAGAAAGCTTTACATGACCGCTGCTACTAAGAACCTACTGTAAAGGACAAAGAGTTACAGCAGGTAGTTGGTTTGTGTTTCAATAAAAAAAATTACATGACGGTGATACTTCACTTAACCAGATGTGAAACTCTCTCTCCCAACGATATAACAATTGACTGATCACTTGGCCTCACTCGTTTATGTCAGACCTAAAAAATACCTATCATGACAACTCTCATATGCAACTTGTAGGCTAGCCATTGTTATGTAAATTACAAGTTGGGTTTTATAAGGAATCAACAACAATTTAACATAAGGCAAAGGATCCAGGGAGGGAGGTGTGCAGGGGTGCAACCCCCCCCCCTTTCACCACACCACCCTCACCTTCACACAAGACATTAAATAGTAGTCACTAGCACAACCGTTTGTGTAGATTTAATTATAGAGCTAAATTATAGCCTAACTATGCCCTCAGAATGCACCATTACCACATCTAGAATTTTGAGATATTTTCTGGGGGAGGACCCATATACCGCTATACATGGGGGACGGTAAAGATCAACCTAAGGGCTACGCCCGGTTCACGTACACCCCCCCCCCTTTCCTCCTTAAGATCCTGGATCCACCCCTTAGCCAGTAACACACCTAAGGGCTATATCTACTGAATAGTTTGCCGTATGTTCTTGTTGGGAATTTTTGACATTACACCAAAAGTTTTTAGCCGGGCATAACCGGGCATAATGTAACCGGCATCATGTAACTTGACCGGGCATAAGGTAACGCTTCTACCAACCTGTGTTCATGCAACACAAGAGACACCGATCGTTCGTGCCTGCACACTGACACTGTTGTCTTCCATCACGTTCACATATTGTTCGATTACACTCCTGTGAAGGCGAAGGGATACAAGAGAATGGCATAGTCAGTAAGTAAAAAGAAGAAACAGTTACATACGACATCGGACTGAGATGCAATTCTCACAACATGTTGAGACTTTGACCATAACAAGGACTCTAATCTCTAACTGTTGTTGATCATAGACAAATAATTATCAATTCCACCAACTAAACTGAGCTGCTAGTGAATGAAAACATGCCCCAGCATCTTGATGATGGGAAGAGAGTTGATTAGGAGGTGTGTCTGTAAACTGTTGTTAGGAGGTGAAATTCTGTTTGTGAGTGACACTTCACCCAGGGGGGTTTTGCAACTTGCACAGAATCTGTTCAAGATTACCTGCAGCAATGCTTTTAGAGCAGGAGCCCAGAGGGTTTGGTTAGCTGGAAAGGTAACCAATTGCCTTGTACATCACAATGTTCGCAATGCATTCCTGTATATGAAACCAGACGACTGGCAAACCTGTTGTGGTTGGTGTGGCTGGGCGGGCAATTTTAAATTCACCTAAAAGCTAAACTAGATCAGCTTTCATTGGTAACCCCATCAAAGAAAGTACAATGTGTCAGGTATGGCACCAAGAGCAACAAATGGCCACTGCCAGTGATTATTGGTGGTGGGGTAGCTTCGCCAGTCATCAATAATTGACCCATAATGAATGGCCTAGGTCAGCTCATGAGGTAACCACTTGAAACCTACTAGAAAATGATGGTTAGTACTTCAGATAAAAGGGATGGGCATTAACAGTAACCTTCCCAGCTAACCAAACCCTCTGAGCTCCTGGTCTATTTCCACTATCATCTCCACAGAGGATGTCTTGGCATCGGTCCCATTGCTGCTGCCCACACTATTTTAGTCTGGAAAGCTTTGACAGGTTGTATCCTGGCAAATATTAAAACAGACTGCCAGTACAGAAGTGTTCAAACTCGAGATAAAGGAATCTTTCCAGATCTTCCCCAGAGGTTGATTGTTTCCAAACTTGGCCATTCCATTTTATGCAAAATGATGTGAAACTACAACTGGAGAACATGTTATTATTATATTTTTTGGGGCAGTAGACTAGGCAGTTTTTTTAAATTTTTGGTGAATGTATAATGCAAACACAAAGTGTCATGGTCACAGCAACCAAATTGAAAATGTCATTTTTTGTAACTTAGCTAAAATGTCTATAATTCTTGTTTCAGAAATGATTGACAAATAGTTCTAAATTCATCAATGATAAGTAACACATAACTTGTCACCGCAACACAGTACAATGCAAACAGTTGGTCTAAGGGACAACACAGTGTGCCACATCTACATATCCCAAAATATAAATTAAACGATTTTACAGCTGCTTTGATAACATCACAGATCACCCGCAGCAATACATTTCCTGGAGTAACGTCATGTTAGGAATATCTAATCACACAATGAAATGATCAGGAATTAAATAGACATTTACAAACGTTTGCGATACGAGTATTGATCATCAGTGTCTCACCCCAATAAAACACATCCTTCTGCCCCCATCACATATGGTGTCATCGGCCTTCGGAGGTGGAGTTGGACATTCTGCAGTAACACCAGTGAGATGTGTTAAAGAAATTATTACACAGAGAAATCAAAGTATATAGTAGGCATGTTTAACTATGTGAACTGTCTGCAACAATTTCAAGTGATTCCATCCTCTACGAGTATGCAGAAGGTAATGAGTTCAAATTTAGCAAACAAGTTTTCCAAAATGATGTACTGGTGAACATATCAAAATACCACTGTAATTTCATGGACGGGTTTGAAAGAAAAGTAAATCTCTCACGATGGGGTACTGTCTGCAGTGGGCATTACTTTGATAATGATGATTAGGCAAGTTTTTTATCTTCCACATGGTATTACAAGATGTAAACATGCTATGAGAAGATAACTTATGACACACTGCAGGGTTTCCCCTGGGATTTCTTGTTTGAGAGGCGGTAACTGGTTTGTGACACTGGAGGGCGTGAGAATAATACCAGGGAGGGGGGGGGGGAGAGTCTGAGGGCATGGTCGCCCGGAAAATATTGTTAAACATCCTAATGTCAATGATTTTTTTTTATTTTTAGAATAAATAAAAATTTTAGAATAAATAAATAAATCATATTTTTTTTATTATTATTTTTTTTTTTGTTAATGAAATAAAAAAAGCTATGTTAAATAGGCAGAAGAAATTTTATTTGTTGCTATAAATTAGTTTTCACAACCAATTTTTCAATGTTAGATGATGGCCATGGGTTCCAAATGGTTGGATTGCATTTTGTATTTCTTCTCTGCAACAGTGAGACAGCGATGTTGCTTTAATTTTAGGATTTTAGGATTGATAACAAATGTTGACCTTTGACTCTACCAAGTTTGAAATGGTTTTTGCACTCACCAGTCTGGATCTATATACTAAGTATGAAGTTCCACAAATATGTACATTAAAGACAAACGATAATGATATTTCAGCATCGGTGAAAAAATACGATTTAATTCACGACTATTCTAGTTGGTTTCCTTTTTATATATCTGATAAATGAAGTCAATCTGATGTTGGGAAGGCTGAAAAAAGTCCTAAACTTGTCTAATTTTTAAAAAAAGTGTGCCTTTTCGCGAAAATCGGTATGACGATCATGTGATCCACAGTGACATGTGACGTAATTATGATGATAACAAAGTGGGCTCGGTGTAGACTCAGTCTTGAACATTACAACGGAAAATTAAACTAAAATAACAGTTATGCTGACATAAAATGCGGGTACAGTTCCGTACTGAACAGTGACTTCATTCACTGACCTTAGTGTTGCTCAATGTCGTTGCAGTGTTTGCAAATTCCTAAATTGCGTATCAATTACAGAGACGAAAAACGATGTTTTAATTCCCTTTTTTCAACTTCCCAGTGTGCTATTTGAGAAATATGTTGCTTAGTAACATATAAACTACACTATATATAAAAAGGAGAGATTTTTCTTCTGTCATTATTGCACAACTTTAAGTTATGTTTACAAGGTTTTCAGACGACTTAGACTTATGTTGACTACAAGTAACCTTTGACCTCCACCAATTTCAATAGGGTTCTTGTACTCACCAAACCTCGATCTACATACCAAGTATGAAGTTCAACCAAGATGTACTTTTTGAATTATCATGTCAGAATTTGACCTCTTTTGACCTCAAATGACATTTGATCTGCACAGACATGTTCTAGTACTCAATAAGAAAGAGTTAATCCACCATGACATTTTTGAGTTACCATGTGTACAAGCAAGTGTCACAGACACACACGCACGCACACATGCACACAAACATGTCATCAGAATCATATAGATTCCTTCCACCTCTGGCAAGGAATCAGAAAGGATATTCGCATGTTATTTCTCCATGACACTCCGTATCTTGAGCACAAACTAATGATGTAACCTAGAAATTACAGCCTGTGTTGCAGCAAACACCTTGCTGGGGGCTGGAGGAGGATGAAATGCAAAGATAATGATAAAATGATGATATAAATGTATTAATTCATAATGTGTAGGTTTACATACTACATCTACATTCAACAAAAGCCCCCCCCCCCCAAAAAAAAGGGGCAAAAGGCAGCAGCGATAATGCACAACCACCCGATTCTCGTTGTGGTCACGATAACTATTAAAGGTGGATATTGGTAATGTTGATCCACTATAGTTATGGTGTTGTATTATAACTTCATCACACATTGTTATGAATTTCACAGTAATTATCGTGGACTATTACAAGCCATTCAAGGAGGCCTTTGATAGTCGGATATTACAGAGAGCGACTGGATGCTAACTCTAAAGACATTGACAATTTCCATCGACATTGCCCAATACAATTCAATTCAGTGATTGTTGTTGCCACCATCAAACTATACACTGTGCCGTAACTGTGCATAAGTCAACAAACATCAAACAAGTTGAAAGCCTGGTTATATGCAGAATCGCGACTTGGATGTTATCGGTAATAGAATTGTTATAGTTCACAATAGTTAACGAAAATTGGGTGGCACAACATGTTCAAGTCCTTTTATCGGTCTTTTTTTGTTTTTCCAAAAGTGATTTACAACACCTGAAATGCCACCTTCACTGAAAAATTCATTTCAATGCAAAACTGCATGATCTCTCCACATACACCAACATCATAATCACAAGGTTTTCAGCAAGTAAAAATCATCAATTAATGCATAAAATGTCCTCAGAAGCTCACATTCTCAGCATAAGTTAACAAATATATACATAATGTATGGGGAAGTAAAAAGGTAGTCCCTTCTAAGTCAAAACTGGTTATATTTCATCACAATATGGCCAAATTTGAGGCTGTCTTGGAACAATGTACATGTGTAATGATTGAATCTTTAAATTGTCAGCCCGCACGTGAAAGTATTATTGAACGGTTACTTAGTTGGTCAGCTGAGACCGGGTTTGAAAAGGTTTCTTTGTGATTTATTGCCTGTTTAATTTAGATCATATATCAGGGATCCAATGAAGAAAAGTGTACACCTTTTTTTGTAAAATTACAAACTTTACATGGCAAACCACTACAACATAAACAAAACAACAACAACAACAACAATAAGAGCTGGTAAGATGCTGCCAGGCGGAAAACAGCAGGGATGGCAACTTAACTTGCAATCAGTCTTGTCGAATCTTGATGAAAGAGGAAAATTGACTTGTGACTCAACTTGACAACGTTTGACTTTACAAGATGACCTTTGGGTACAACACTGCTTGCAACATCTAGATGACTATGGCTTTTACATGACAGATTATGGAAAGCGTAATTCAGTGCATGAACTTTTAAAGCAGTTATGTATATACAGATATATATGCAAAGAGCATCTTTCTCTGTTCACAACACTTTTCATCTCCTTCAGCTACAAATCGACAACTTTGTTACATTGCCATACTGTACCACTACTTGCACACTCCTACTACTCTTGTGTATGTATGTTTTGTGTGTTATTATACAATGTTCTGTTATTTGGCCGATTGGCATTCTCATATCGATAGCATATGGAAAGGGAAATGACTGTGTGATCTTCTTGTGAAAGCGGTCGTGTAGATTCAACGGACTCAGTAACCAACGCTTCACACTTTGAAGACTGCCAACTCACCTGCAAGTGGCTGAGCCCGCCAGTTGTCATGAATCGCTACAGCACGAATCCCCACATTCGTTGTTTGCCCCACAATCGCACTGCTCTGTGGGCTCCCTGGCATGATTACCGCAAAGTGTAATCGTACTACTCTCTGGAATAAGAGAAATAAACATAAACATGATTTATAGCAGAATGTCATATGGACTCAATGCAATCATGTATTTATGAATAGCGCCCTACAGTAAAAAAAAATATATGAAAAAAGGAAGACAAGACAAATAGCTTCCTGTTAAGGTTTGCATTCAAGATTTGTTTATAACATATACATATATACAACATATAATATATATAATGTTCGTTGAGAATTGATTTTCACATCTTGCTGACCTCACAATGACCTTGGGCCTACAACAATACGACGTTTGGACATGAAAAGCATAAGCACTATCCACTGTGTTCTTCTTAATGTCTTTGCTTTGTCTCGTTTTCACACTTTGACCAATAATGACCGTTGGATAGACACACTATGGAGCATCTACAAACTAAGTGTGTACTCAAGTTGCCCTTCCTGATTCATGATAATAATACTATCTCCATCTGGTATCTACTGAACTTTGACCTTTCCCCACAAATCATCAATGTCATCTTGTACCCAACAATCTGACCCATTCAAATTCGTGAAGCATGCAACCCTTGTTGTGATGCAATGTTAACGTGAGCTGTGAACTTCCAATAATGCAAGAGGTTTCTCTCAATCAGTATGGTGCATTCAAAATGTCGAGAATAAGACCTACGATAAACTTCACATGTTGCGATGCTACATGCGAGGTGTCACACACATAACACACCCACAGCAGAACACATGTACACTTTCATCACTACAAAGATTATGATTGTTAGAACCACCAAAATCGGTGTATATTGCCTCCATGTTTTAAAGGGAAAACTCAGCTATCTACAGAAAACACCTTTCTTGTGATGAAATCACAACTTACCCACAAGACAGTTTGTTCTTGATCCCATCGTGTTCAGCACTCGAGAGATGTTAGCCTCGCTGCAACTGGAGAATTCGTTGTTGTTGCGCAAGTCTCCTGACGAAGCATGGGCAAACATCAGGAAATTGCCAGCTGAACCTCCGGGGGTACATAGACGATCACCTTCTGGGTCGTGCTGTCAGATGGGATAAAATACATGATATTGAGAAACACAAAGCAGTGTACAATGATTGGAAAAAAGACATATATTGAGAATCACAAAGCATTGTACAATGATTGGATAAATGACATATATTGAGAAACACAAAGCATTGCACAAATGATTGGATAAAAGACATATATTGATAAACACAAATCATTGTACAATGATTGGATAAACGACATATATTGAGAAAGACAAAGCATTGCACAATGATTGGATAAAAGACATATATTGAGAATCACAAAGCATTGTACAATGATTGGATAAATGACATATATTGAGAAAAACAAAGCATTGCACAAATGATTGGATAAAAGACATATATTGATAAACACAAATCATTGTACAATGATTGGATAAACGACATATATTGAGAAAGACAAAGCATTGCACAATGATTGGATAAAAGACATATATTGATAAACACAAAGCATTGTACAATGATTGGATAAATGACATATATTGAGAAAAACAAAGCATTGCACAAAGGATTGGATAAAGACATATATTGATAAACACAAATCATTGTACAATGATTGGATAAACGACATATATTGAGAAAGACAAAGCATTGCACAATGATTGGATAAAAGACATATATTGATAAACACAAATCATTGTACAATGATTGGATAAACGACATATATTGAGAAAGACAAAGCATTGCACAATGATTGGATAAAAGACATATATTGAGAATCACAAAGCATTGTACAATGATTGGATGAATGACATATATTGAGAAACACAAAGCATTGCACAAATGATTGGATAAAAGACATTTATTGAGAAACACAAAGCATTGCACTATGAAATGCAATTTCGGAGTAGATGATGCCTGACACATCTTGTGCATCTTTCTGTGATGATGTGAGTATTTCACACTCAGGAGAGAAGTACCAAGTCATATCCAAAATTATTTTAATTGAATCAAGAGCAAGCTTCAAGGTTTCAGTTTTCCATGGTTTAAGTCCAGGAAGAAATTCCAAACTTCATCTCCAAAATTATTTTAATTGAAGCAAGAGCAAGCTTCAAGGTTTCAGTTTTCCATGGTTTAAGTCCAGGAAGAAATTCCAAAATTCATCTCCAAATGTTGGTAAGTTTTTCCATGGTTAAAGTCCAGGAAGTTAACTCAAAATTATCGGCAAATTATTTCAATTGAAGCAACAAAAAGTTTCAAAACCTCGCTCTGCTACCATTTTATGTTCACCAGACATAGTGAAAATTAAACTCAAAAAGGAAATTTGGTTGTTCTCTTTTTATTTTTCGTTGCTCATCTCTCTATCTCTCTCTTTTTCTCTTTCTCTTTTTCTCCGTCTTTTACACGTTGTGTTCTGTCTTATACTTATTTTTCACTTAACCTTTCTCTCTGAAGAACAGCTTACAACTGACCACTGTCTCTAAAAACACACTATTCTCTAACTCAATACAATACATGCTAATTTTGCAAAACAAAAACAGAATGGTTGGGCAAACAATAGATGGCACTTGAAAGCAATTGCCTTTTACATAACATAGCAGGTGCAAAATTGTTAGACTGCTGTACTCTCTAGAACATTACAATAGATGGCATTTTTAAAGTAATTGCCTATTACATAACATAGCAGGTGCAAAATTGTTAGACTGCTTTACTCTCTAGAACATTTACTCTTTGTTTTCCCTTTTTTTCAAAACGCATGAAAAGTATATATTTTTGCAGTTATCACACAAATTCAAAAACACATTTGGCATAGAAAATGAAAAAAAGATGATTAACAAAGAACAAAAAGATGACTAACAAACATTGAAATATGGAAATAATAATGAAGTGCTAACACTCCATGAACTACACCGTAACCCTGAGCAACAATAAGCTCTGCAGGTCCACAGTGGTGGAACTGAAGTCGGTCAAAGGTAAATTGATGCTAGCTGCTGAATGCTCTGAAACTACTTGAAACTACTTGAAAGTACAAAGAGTCATACCCACGTGGATTGAAAAGGGACAGGAACAGAGTGTATGATATGAGAGTTATTCTTTCAGGGACACCTTTCAACCTTTGTTTTGATCATTTACACTTTATACTTATTCAGTCATATCATTGTCTGTGTGGAAACATTATAAAAAAAGGTTCCCCATAATCGAGGCCTAAGACAGATTTCATACTCACCCTTGAACCGAAGCTGTGACCTAGCTCATGGGAGAAAGTCAAGTGTGACACGATTGGAGGTACATCCTGGCCGTAGTTATTTGTTGTCACGATACCGGCGTTGAAGTTTGATGAAGAAACACCACCTGCTGTACCTACTTCCAGAAATAAAAGAAAAACTGGCTCAGGGCAGACTCTTTAAGGAATATTTTTGGGTTGTCCCTCAGATAACCAGGTCTTACTCGTTGGTTGTCCCAACAGCAAAATTGGTTGTTCGAAGAATATGTAGCAAAACACAACCAAGAATGACCAATATGTTACACTGTAGGAGAGTTGGAGAGTTGTGAAGGTTTCGTGAACAGAACACCAGCTCTGGGCCAGTAAACCCGGCCTCCCCCTCCCATACCCCTTGCTAGGTGGATCATGGGCCTACCACTATTTCTGTTTCACTATCCAAAGTGATGGAGGAGGATATCAATTAATCATATTATTTAGTTACAATGCAATCTATAATATACTATGGTTTCTATTTACAGGACTGCTATCCAGCTTCGTCATTTTGCTGGATAAACTATTCCCTCCAGCAGTCACCATATTATGCTAGATGTTTATCAAGTGGAGTCACTCACTGTTGTATTTTTATGTATATTGCCTCTCAGCATACGAGCCGCGTGAAAATTTTCCCATTTCAATCTCCGATCTCAATCGACTTTTGACCTTCCACCAAATATCAATGTAGAGATCTTGAAATCATTATAGGGACATTAAATAAAATGTGTTTGCTGATCTTATCCCCCTTAAAGGTCTTGTTTGCACATTGAATACAAGGCGAGGGTGGTGGGAATAGGGATAGGCACCAATGTACGCACATAACTGCTACCTTGCTTGCCTAAAGTAAGGAACCAACTATCGTGCATCTCGGTGGAGCAAAACTCGAACTCACTTGTGGGTGTGGCAATCCATGCCAGACCAAGAACACTGACAAAATGTCTGTTAGTGAAGGCGTAGACTAGGCAATACTGACTGTTGAGGGGAAACTCTGACGTGAGGTCGAGGAACTTCTCAACACCGATATAATCCGAGTCAAAAGGATACGATGTTCCCACATCACTACTATCATAAAGCTGTGGAAAGTGGAAACAATACACTAATCAGAAAGCCAGTAAGCCTTGTGATTCCTTGCAATACAATTTGCTTAAATTCAAAAGTTCAACAGAGATGTACTTTTTTGAGTTATCATGTTCACAAATTTTTCAGACTTTGACCTCTATTGACCCCAAATTACCATTGAGCTTCACAGAAAAGAATAGACTTCTTGTACTCAATATTAAAGATGGATCCGCATACCAAGTATAAAGTTATTCCATAGTTATCTTTTAGAGTTACCATGTTTACAAGCAAGTGTCACATACATTCACACACACCTTCACCAACGCATAGATTCCTCCTGCCTCCGGCAAGGAATGAAAATAAAATGATTAGGCCTAACATGCTCACTAAATGCAGTAAAAATATACTTCACAATGTTGGGGACACAGCAGATAGTAGTACTAGCCTATATATACTGCTATTTGAAAGATAAATGTCCAAATTGTAATTTAAGCACGCTCTTAGATTATCTTAATTATCATCATCCTATGATTGGACCGTAGGTCCACAGAGATCTGTAAAGAAAAATGTTAACATCAAAAACTAGATTTGTTTCAAATCTAACATCCATGATGTCATAAAGAAAACTGTAAAAGAATGTTTCAATAGAATACACCATTGTTTTGGATCATTGACAGCACACTGTTCTCCTCAAACCTGTCAGGGATGATAATGAATTGAGAGTTCTGTTAATGTCCGGTTTTGACTTTATACTGGCCACGCTTGTGCAAGTAGACTACTATAAGTCCTGCGGACTGTAATGTTCGGTCATACTGTCCTACGGTTTAAAAAAAGGTGTCTTTGGGAGCAGTAACAAACAGTTCTGTGAACTTAATTACCTTACTGGAGTGATTAAACAGTAGACTACTAATAGCTGTTATGTTCAATATTCCAAGCATCTGACTTATGTAGAGCGAGTAAGTTATGTCCATCTCTTATTGATAGCGATCACTTGTGGGCATCAATAAATTAATTTCACTGGTAATGATTGTACAGTATAGAACTTTTATTCCAAAACGTTTCAGTATCCAGAAAGAACAGTCTTTCATAGGTGAAATATAGACACATATGATAGATGTATTAGCAAATGGATATTTTCTTTTATCAATTTTGAGCTAGCAAATCAGCTCTGCCACCAACGATACCTTCAAGAATTTGTTGTTAATGAATGAGACTTACATGACATTGTTTATACACTGTGAAATATTTATTGAAACTTATTGCCAAAGCCAAAGTCATCTAGTATAAATCACAGAGAAAAAAGCCAGTTTTGAGACCATTTGAGATAACCTGTTGACCCCTTGAGCCAATTTTGAGACCATTTGAGATAACCTATTGATCACTTGAAGCTCTGAGTGTGAAAACTGATAAGAGCCACTTGAGTCTGTGTAAAGCTTCCACGCAAGAATATCAACTATTAGAAGCAGATTGCATTTCCTAGATGACTATAGTTGTAAACCACTTGAGATCTATTTTATATTGGGCCCATTCACTAAACCTAACTGAAACTGACCATGAACTTCACCAAAAGGAAACCATAGCATGATAGAACTCACAGATTAATTGTAGCTTTAATTTTAGGAGTTAACATGTTTACAAGAATTATATACTTGGACACATGATGACCTTTACCAATTTCTATAGGGTTCTTGCACTCACTAAGCTGGTTCTACATACTAAGTATAAAGTTCCACTAATATGTACTTTTGAAGTTATCACGCTTACAAAGTTTTACAGACTTTGACTTATGTTGACCGCCATGGGTGGCGATTATGGGGGGGGGGGGCGGGGGGATGACCCCCTTCCCAATATTTTAGGTGGTGGGATATAGTATACAAATAATGAATGGTTATAAGTGCAATAGTGCAAATATTTCATGAGTTGAAAGATGGAATGTTCCATTCAACTCGGCTGCGCCTCGTTGAATGGAACAAATTACATCTTTCAACGAATGAAATATTTGCACTATTGCACGAATAGAAACCATTCATTATTTGTTTTATACAACACCTTCAAATTTGGATATATTTGGATGTAAAATGCACTCATGCAACAGATTGTTCTCTTACCATTGAAAAAGTGCTATCCAAAAAGTATATTGCACGGTTCTATTTCATAGCGTGCAATAGAGCGGATATTGCATGCAATCGACGAGCAATTGACCAATCAAATGGCCGGAATATAATTAGGTGTTGTATAATATCTAATATCCCCCCAATATTTGGTGGCATAGTTTTTTTTGTGGCTAAAAATAGAAAATAATGCGTGAGATTAATTATCCAAATCATATTTGGCAGTGGCTAAAACTTCATCCAACACATGCTGCATGAGGTAAATGACACTTCGTGGTCGTTTCTTTGACCTGTGACCAGTTGTCACTCATGATTATTATCAGAATGTCTGTACATCTCTTGTGTATGAGTGTAAGTACGTACTATCATGTATATGATCCACATAGATATGGGTTCACTGGGTTTCCATTTGGCCTGTTTCCTGCCAGATTTCTAACCGCAGGCGCGTAACCAAGGGGGGGGGGGCAAAGGGGGCGACCCCTTCAGCATATTTTTTGTATTTTTTATGATATGGCTAGTAATTTCAAAATAGAAAATAGATGTAACTTACAAGGCCTGGGAAACGCCATTTCCAGCGATCTTGGAGGCATTTTCGGCCAAATTTTTCTTTTACACTTCGCGCCAACACATGGTGGCGCTACGCTTAGATAGTTGCTGAAAAGATTCGCCTCTTCCTTGGCAAATTCCTCGCTACGCGCCTGTTTAACCGTGTCACAATTTGTTACTAAATATCACCAAAAAACGTCACAGACTTTCACCGAGAGTAGTTATTATGTAATTAAATTTGGTTTGCCGATAAAAAAGGAAAATATGGCTACATA
>JAIPMN010002028.1:0-12797 GCA_020650975.1 Apostichopus californicus | reverse complement strand
ACGATGTTGGCACTTTGGATAGTAGAATGAGAAGGGCATTGACCAGAGGAGCTGGTCATAGAGGGCGTACAGTGTTGAAAGATTACCAGTTCATTCTCTAGCATGGTAAACGTAGTGCTAGGGTCGTGGGGAGACAGGTAAGCAAGGAACGAAGTGAAAGGAATTGTTCGCTATTCAAAGATATATATCTGAGCTGTATCAAATTGTAATAATGGGTGACAGTTATAGGCTTTATGTACCATTTCACTCCCATTACAAAACGGACAGTTTTGAATGGTACAAACTATTTTGAACATCCTACCTTTGGGATGGAACACATTCATTCATGTGCATTGTGTGTCTGGTAATGGTTGGATATTCTCCTGATTTGATAAATCTAGAGCTGCTCCACCGCTAGCAAACTATTACTGCATAATTGGTAGAACAGTATAAATTTATAGCCCTCCTCCGCATTGGACATGAACAACACTCCTCCTTCCTCTGAGTTTTTAATGTCAGCCAAACATCTAGCGGGCTTTTATATTGACATGATTCTCGGAACTCGTTCAGAGAATGGTATGTTTACAGGGAAGGTACACAATCGAAGCAAACAGTTTGAAACCTAATCTAGGCAATGTCAAACTCGATGGTGTTCGGCCTTTCAAGTCGGCGCATGGCAGACGATCCTTAAAATAGCAATATTTACAACACTTTCACTCTATCTTCCGTTCTCTGGACTCTCTCAACTAATTTACTCCGATGGAACGGGAACCCTTTTTAGTGCAAACCGACACTGACAGATTCATTGTGAGTCAATCAGACAGACAGTGCTGGTGTAGAAAGGTCTGGAGCAAAGAGAAGTTAAACTAAATGAATAGTTGCTGAAAAGTATACATGTTCCAGAAGGGATGGAAAAACAAGGTTCTGCTACAAAATTATATATATACTGTACTTTCACTGGTTCAAAATGAATTACAACACTTGCACTGGTACAAAACCGTAAGTACAGATCTTGTAGAAACAATCGCAATTAATAAATAATATTAATTATAATAATTAGTATATATAATAATGAGTATTAATATAATAAATAGTATTAATTGTATTAATACTATCAGAATAGGTAGTTCCGTACGAATTACGTTCAAGAAGAATCCAAAAGAAAAACTAACGATGCTGGCACTTTGGACGGTAGAATGAGAAGGAGGGCTTTGAAAGGAGGGGCGCGTCATAGTGATAAAAGGTTACCATTTCATTGTAGGCACGGCAGAACAAGAGTGCCAAGGTTGTGGGGAGACAGGTAAGCGAGGAGCGAGGTTAATAAGTGCAATGGTACTGTGGAGACAGCCCTGGGCCCCCTTGACCCTCCTCTGGGTCATCGCCCATCACCCCCTCTTCCTCCTGAATCTACAATTTCCGAAGTATACAAGAGGCCTATCCTAACTCATGAATGTTATAAGACTATTTAATAACACTGTGTTTTTACCACTGGGAATCAGGGTATATTTGGTGGGCATTTAAATTTTAAAGCCTTACAAAATGAGGTGGATTTGCCACATTTGACACAGCAGTCCTTGAGATGACAGCAAGCAGCCCTGGGATATTCATCATCGTTGCTTTGTTGAATTGTGTAACATCTATAAGATTACAAAATTTGTGAAAAGAGTTTCCCTTCATTTTTTATCTTTTTCTTTGAAGTACATTGCCACACCATCTAGGGTATACGCACTATGTTCAAGAATATCCTTAGGGTTCGTTAAATTACGATCATATCACAAGGAGTGCAAAAACAAACGACACATGAACAAGCTTTCCCATCAGAGTACTTTGCCTCGTAACGTACTTGTCTTATTTGTGTTAGCTGCCAATGAGCATCCAAACTTGACAGTTGCCTCAGACAGTTCAAGATTAAGATCTAACAATATTCGGTGAAGACACTCTATTGGGTTACTTTTATTTATTTTTGTTGTACAAAAGCGCTTCAAAATTAGTTTATTATCTATAGACGGGATGTATACGAGTAACATGCGGAAAGGAAATGTAGTGAATATAGAAATAACAGATGACACGTAAAAAGGGTAAAACTAACGCATCATTTTGGCAGCTACGAGAGCGACCCACCATAAATATGTCCACGATGCAGTTTGGTTGTCGTGTGCCAGTTTGCGGACCCTCCCTTGTGTAATGTACACACAGTAGATGCCATACAGTAGTTGTGTAATGTCCACACAGTAGATGCCATACAGTAGTTGTGTAATGTCCACACAGTAGATGCCATACAGTAGTTGTGTAATGTACACACAGCAGATACCATACAGTAGTTGTGTAATGTACACACAGTAGATGCCATACAGTAGTTGTGTAATGTACACACAGTAGATACCATACAGTAGTTGTGTAATGTACACACAGCAGATGCCATACAGTAGTTGTGTAATGTACACACAGTAGTTGCCATACAGTAGTTGTGTAATGTACACACAGCAGATGCCATACAGTAGTTGTGTAATGTACACACAGTAAGATGCCATACAGTAGTTGTGTAATGTCCACACAGTAGTGCCATACAGTAGCTGTGTAATGTACACACAGTAGATGCCATACAGTAGTTGTGTAATGTCCACACAGTAGATGCCATACAGTAGTTGTGTAATGTACACACAGCAGATGCCATACAGTAGTTGTGTAATGTCCACACAGTAGATGCCATACAGTAGTTGTGTAATGTACACACAGTAGATGCCATACAGTAGTTGTGTACTGTCCACACAGTAGATGCCATACAGTAGTTGTGCAATGTCCACACAGTAGATGCCATACAGTAGTTGTGTACTGTCCACACAGTAGATGCCATACAGTAGTTGTGTAATGTACACACAGTAGTTGCCATACAGTAGTTGTGTAATGTACACACAGTAAGATGCCATACAGTAGTTGTGTAATGTCCACACAGTAGATGCCATACAGTAGTTGTGTAATGTCCACACAGTAGATGCCATACAGTAGTTGTGTAATGTCCACACAGTAGATGCCATACAGTAGTTGTGTAATGTCCACACAGTTGATGCCATACAGTAGTTGTGTAATGTCCACACAGCAGATACCATACAGTAGTTGTGTAATGTACACACAGCAGATGCCATACAGTAGTTGTGTAATGTACACACAGTAAGATGCCATACAGTAGTTGTGTAATGTACACACAGTAAGATGCCATACAGTAGTTGTGTAATGTCCACACAGTAGATGCCATACAGTAGTTGTGTACTGTCCACACAGTAGTTGCCATACAGTAGTTGTGTAATGTACACACAGTAGATGCCATACAGTAGTTGTGTACTGTCCACACAGTAGATGCCACACAGTAGTTCTGTAATGTACACACAGTAGATGCCATACAGTAGTTGTGTAATGTCCACACAGTAGATGCCATACAGTAGTTGTGTAATGTACACACAGTAAGATGCCATACAGTAGTTGTGTAATGTACACACAGTAGATGCCATACAGTAGTTGTGTAATGTCCACACAGTAGATGCCATACAGTAGTTGTGTAATGTACACACAGTAGATGCCATACAATAGGCATGAATGATTAATAGAACCCAGTTATCAATGAATATTATGTTCTATGGCTTGCATTGTTCGGTACGCTTTATAAAAGTCTACAACCTAACGCATCTACTGTACACGCAACGTCTCGATTTAAATTCAGTCTAGCTCGACAGAGAAAGGAAGGGTATGGTATGTGTATGTTACAGTTGCTATGTACATTCAAACCAACACAAAGCAATGGCAACAGAACTGTACCCTTAATATCAAACAGAACCAGGGCCCAGGCTGAAAATAACTGCTGATTAATGTTATTATTATTTTTTTTATTGTTGTTATTGTTATTAATACCTAACAGTACACAGTATATGATGACCCCTCTTCTCTACGTCTAGACCAAACATCTCGCAAACCTCAAATTTCAACGACAGGTTGTCATAGATGACAAATTTCCTGGTTTCCTGAATTAGCTGGAAACACATTTGAGCAAACACAAAACAACAGGTTCAACACATGTGAGATCGCAGTTAGGTGATAACTACAGCACGCTCAAATGGAAGTGTCTGGCATTATCTCTCAATAAAATTAGCAATCACTTCTTTCTGACGACTAATTCGATTAAATGTGACATCCTGTCACACGCTTAATTTCCCATTGATAATCTTTAATTAACAAAATTATGTAACATTTCAACAAAGTTCCGCTTAACCTGTTGGATGCAAGTCATAAAACTCAACACCGTTTCATTTCTCCCCCCCCCCCCCCCCGCCACCCAAATAAATGGCCGATCTTATCCAACAGACGACAAAAATAAAAAAGAAGCACGCACTGAAAAATTGATTAGGGATTGTAAGTGGTTGTTAGCCCGGAGTTATGCGCGTATAGAGTCTAGAGTTTGATGGCCTGCTTGAGCGATTGCGCCCACGAGTGCAGCGACAATGTTAGCAGACAATTGACGCTGTACCTCACTTGAACGGCGGGGGACTCCTTGTAAATTATACATGGAATAATGTGATAAAACTATAGCAGGCATGAAGTAGGATGCTCTTGGCGCCAGATGTTTGTATCCGAAGGGCATCTGGGGGGTCTTCGCAAGGTACCTCGTGTATTTAGCATGTCAATTCATGATTCTTATGGCCATCCTGTCGGGGCAAAAAATCTTGGAAAAGTCAGGGAGAAACAGATGTAGATTTGTTTATTTATTTCACCTAAAGACATTCTGCCTCGCATGACCGGCAGAGCTCAACAGTGTCCAGTCGTTAATCTGCGAGGATTCCATTCCGACGGCCTCCGGTATTATCAAACAAAAACATCATGTGAGCGGTTAAAAGTTGTACCCTCAGAAACAAATTAAGACTAAGGAGAAAAAGGTAGCTGGGGGAGGGGGAGGGAATGGGATAGAAAAGAATGGACATGAATGTGCAGACCTTTCTTTCCAGGGTTCAAAATTTAACATTCCTTCCAAAAAATCTACATAAAAAAATTTAAAATTTAAAAAAGTTTGAAGGATAAATAATTTGCATGAGGACAATCAGATGTTATCAACTCTCATCCCATTGAGACAGAGTTCCTCCATCTAGGACTACAGCAGCATTTGACATGATTTAACCGATCTTGGGACATTTTCAAAAGTGCGATATTACAGATTGCACAATTGGGAGCTGAGATGGCAAAAGAATTACTTTACTGATCACTATAGAGTTTCTGTCCATTTTGTCCTGGTACTGTAAATGTTCACGGAAGGGCATTAATTTCAGATCAGGTGTTTTGATAACACATCTCAATACAATCCCATTGGAACAGTTTTCCGATGCGTGGTTTTTTTGCTCCGTTCGAGAGCGTTTTCACAACTAAGAGGAATCGTCATCTCCGTGGTTGACAAGTGAATTTGTAATCGGATTAGTTTGTTAATGGAGCTTGCGGAAACCGACAATGGCCTCCTGTTTCCGATGCCTTCCACGAGGGATTCTTAGCGGTTAAAATTGGCGGTTTTACAACTGACAGTACGTTTCATCTTCACAACGAGATGCCGCAATTAGAATTTTAAGTTGGTAATTGAGACGCACTGCCCGGGCGAAAGTTGAGGGTCGAACTTTTAAGAGGCTGTTTCACACGGTAAAAACAGAACTAAAACTGAAGCTATTATGAAGGTCACGGAGGAATATGTGCGACATGACAATGGATAAACAGAGGACAGAGGATTGTGGGTAACATTGTGGGGGATTCTTCTGAGAAAGGAGAGTGGGCAAGGAATTACATCTGGAGACAAACCAGCAACTACTCAAATACCCTTGAACTTACTGGTTTGGTAATATTTAACAATGAAGACACTCACACAAAACTCAGATATAAAATTGGCAACCCTAGACGAATAATATTCATGTTTTAAAAAAAGGAAAACTTTCAAGGATAGATATATTTTATGCAAAATTTGACGAGGTTGGACTTCATGTTGAAAGCAACAGCATCCACTGAGAAGGAACACACAGACAGATTCAGACGGATGGAGATGCTAGTCGCAAAACACTCTGCAGGACTTCTGATTGGTAGATACAGAGGGAAGAGGGTGAGGACCTTAGAGGGTCATGAGGGGGTTAAGTGCAAGAATATTACCAGTTTGGAGTCAATTAATGATGTCAGATGTCAGAAGATGAAAGATTTATAGAAATGAATTCTTCCATGAGATGTGTTAATTGTACTTTAACGGACATACTGCACAGTATGTTTATGAATATCCATGAACCTTTGTATAGCTTTCATTCATTTCCTCAAACCTTACAGGTTTGGGGGTTTACGAGGGACGATCCTTACCCTGTCTCCGACACTTCATGTGCACTTTCTTATCTTCGGAAGGATGAGTAAGTGGGCGGTGCCCCAGAAGTTTGAGGGTGCATAGTTAAAACATTCCAGTCATGTAGTTTATAGGTAGATAGCAAAGTGTACATGTATGTAGAGTCACAGACAGGTTAGAGAGGAGCAAATTAAATACCTTAGTATCCTCTCTCTCTCTCTCTGGTGCATAATAAAGACCCATTCACATCAAAAGTTTCGTTACAAAAAAACATCTTGGAAGCCAATTAAAGTCAATTGTTAAATATGCCTTTTTTAAGCAATGTTATAAGGCCAGTACCATATAAATTCTGTTTCCAAAGTTGCTGAGACTTTCAAAATATTGGTTTGTCAAAATTGAGGCTAAATTATTAATAACGACACAGATGATATTTATGTCCAAAGTCCAGTCCATATACATAGGCTACTCGAAGTTTGCATAGCAAAAAGCTATTCACTACAGCCATGTAGTACATTACAGTGTGTTCAGGCATATTGGCACAGTTACTGTAGGTTGTGCTGTATTATTGTGAAATAAGTTGTATTGTATAAAAACACTTCAAGTTAAACACAGTTTGTCTTGTAATTCCATACCTGCCTTTACATATTATGGATGTATTTAGTCAAGTTTCTTCTGATCATGAAATATATATATCGGTTTTGCAAGAAATCTAGATATCAAAATTCTATATCAATTTCCACTCCCAAATTTAAATTCTTAGTGTTACCAACCGGATATTTTTAATATCCTGATAGAGGGTATTAGTACTAAAAGGTTACCAAGTGCTCTATGCAGGGTGTGGGAAGAGTGCAGGTGTTGTGTGGGGACAGTGAAGTCAATTTTCTAGTCCCAAATTTAAAACTCTAAGTCTTACCATTGCAACCTTTTCTTGAAACCCTGGTTCAACAAATTCTGGCTTCCTATTACGTATGGTTGGATGTTTATTACAGTATATTGCCCTCCCACCCATTCTCTTCCACATTAATTACTATACTAACCAATTAATGGAATTATAAATAAGATCAGTCAGTAACCATGACTAGCAAATACTGTATCCCTAAATATTAATACCACCCCCCCCCCACCTCCTCCCCTCCCATACCAACCCACCCCTATTCTATCCATATGCATACTTCCATTGGTATTAACCACTGTTTACCACTGTTTAAAGGTCCCAAAAGAATCTTTTCACATCCTCTCTCAAACCCTCATATGCACCCAATCCAATATACCCCCCTCCTTCCTCTCCTCCATCCGACAGGCAAAACTTTATACCCAATAGATTTTTTTGCATTCATCAACCCTTTTCAAGTCCAAGAAATATTAAAGTTAAGCATTAGTAAATCTCTAGCTCATTTAGCATACACAATACACAATATATTGTACGTATTGATGCAGAATTATATACACAGTATCCTATGATATTTGTTACTGCACGAACGAATAGATTGAATAAAACTTGCATTCTTCGGGGGGTGTAAAAATTCACAATGATCATTTCTAACTTTTCCTTTGAAAGGTTACAAAAGCACTCCTTAAGATGATATTTCCTTGAGATACAAAAGACATTGTGTTGGTTGAAAGCGGCTTACAAATTCTAATCCATTCAAGCCAAATGAAATCAAAACAAACTCCTTGAGCGAAACACTGAGATTGAAAGCAAAACTACAAAATTTGGTTAAGTTTTGGGGAGAGGAAGCTGGAATACTATATAGCTGTCATAAGAGACATAATTTATATTAAATTCAGATGCATAATCAAATAAAATAGAAATTTTCACAGATTAAACAACTGCAAAAGTCTGTCGAGGTTTGATTCTATACCTAGGCTAAAGCAATGATTGATTGTGTAAGTAGTGTATAGCAAACAGATCTGGTGTCATATGAAAAATATCAAAAAAACTTTCTTTTTTCTTTTCAATTTTGGATCATGTTAAATTTAAGAGTTTGTACACTGTATAACTAGTGTATAACCAGCAGATCTTTTTCATATGAAATAATTTTAAAAAAAATCTTTTCAATTTTGGATCAAGTTAAATTTAAGAATTTGTAAACTGGTAATTAAATTTAAGAATTTGTACACTGTTACTGAACTCAGCATATCCCTTTAATAATTGTTAACATTGTCCTATAAATCCCACAACTTGTGCTAGGCAATTTCAATTTCATCGAATGTATGCTTCAGAAATCCCTCAAACACCATTATCTATCCATCTATCCATCTATCTAAACAGTTTGGATGGTAGAATGAGAAGGGCAGTCATTGACCGAAGGGGTCCGGTCACAGAGGGCATATAGTGTAAGGAATGTTACCAGTTCACTCCTGACACGGTAGAGAAAGTGCTGAGGTTGTGAGGAGACAGGTAAGTGAAGAGCGAAGTAACTACATATCTCCTACCTAACATACAGACCAACTATAATAACAGTTTGTGTTGCTTGACATTATAACTGTAATCAAAACAGCTGTGTTGTAAGGCACATCCAGTAACAATGTCAATCACCATACTGACTACACTGTAGCTCAGTATAGGCCTACTGCAGAAGTACCACTAACACTGACACTATCAGTATTACTAGACTACAAAAACTACTAGCTGAAAAGGGTTTTGGTCTGTAACAAGCACAGATCTGGTGATTACCTTCAAACCATTCACGACAGAAAAGCTTTTCATCGAGTCTTTTATAAACAAGGACATGGCGACCCAGAGTCTTCCACTAAATGAAAAAATATCCAAACATGCAAAAGACTTTCCATACAAGTGGTAATAGATACTTGGGGACACCTTCTTTCAATAATGGAAATTGACAGAACAGTCTAAAAACAGGCATAAAAAATAAACTTCAAGCCATCATTTTTTTTTTTTTTTGAATCTCTTTGGTTTTTCTGGCTCCAAACATACAGGGAGTCATCTTGTCTCTATACATTTCCGTCAAATATTTTCCGATATTGCGACCTTGATCTTTCCGAAACATTGATTTAGGCAGATAGTCGATAATATTGAGTTCATTAATGGAGCAACCATAAACAAACTGTTTTTGTAAACAAGTTCAATTAGGTGTTTTTATACTATAGCATAGTGTCCTATATTATAACACGCTCGATACTTCAAACTGGCAACAAATTACGAAATTTAGGGCAATTTCTTTAACAGATTAAAAGTATAATGGTCAATAGTTGCTGTAGTTTCGGTACATATTATGAAGCAGTCTACTTTAATAAGCATTTATAAGCATAAACTCTGCTGAAATTCATATAGTCAGTTAGACCCTTACAGTAGGAGTTACAAATACTGCCCTGTTGTTTCATGTTTCTTGAGATTGTCTTCTACTCTGTTATCTATTCAAACAACACAGCCTTCCCACTAACCGTCTATAATCAGAGGGACTCATTCTGAAAAATGTTTGATTATTGTTGTGACATTTATGAAATGACCTTAGAACAAACATATACATCGGCATAAAAATTGAGAGACAGAAAGTTACAGATCCGACCAACAAACTTCAGTACCAAATACTTCAACTTTTCTCCGTGTAGAACACTGCCCTCTCTCGACTGAGACAGAGGCAACCAGCGGGGCAGGTGCCGCGACAATATCACTCTACCCTTTTGATGGGCCTTTCCTTCTTCTCGCTAGTTAAAAGTAGTTTTAATCTCTCTATTTTTCACCCTCTTCGCAGACACAGATCCCCAAAAGTCGTCCCATGGGGACTTGATTATTAAGTCAATGGACACAATTTCTCTGTTTACGAACCTTCGGTGGACTCTCGAATGCGATGTGTAAGGATAATTAAGGGAGCAGAAACAACATAGATCTATGCAAGGTTGACAAACCATGCAGAAAATATGTTACTGTGTGACGGAGGACGGCATATTGTTTCGACTTGCTCCGTTTATACTCTGTTCCTCTCTCTAGACGGAAACATGGAAACTTTCGACAATTTAAGAAAACCCCTTTAGTCCATAATTTGATTCTGCGGCGGTATAATGTATTTTGCGATACATAATCAGAACCATGAGATAGTACATAACATATGCCAAATGTCTCGCATATGGAGGGTATTCCATAAAGAAAAAGGGGTTGCAGTGAAACAGAATTTTAGATCCAATATTATATTTTCAGGGACTTTGCCGTTGAACCGTTAGAGAATTAAAGACTTACGAGACGACAAAACAGACAAACAAAACATTAAAAATTCCCGCCTTTGGTGGCCGAGTTTATGTAACTTTGTAGACTCTTTAACGTCTTCACTATTGAAAATAAGAATTGAAAGTGATATCATCTCCAGAATGGAAAAGGACTGACTGCACTTTTTTTTTCCAACATTTAGCCTCTTTATATACAGTATTCCATATTCTTTTTTGATAATTCCCTCATTCTATAAACGTCTTCTCCTTCTGCATGGAGGCATAAAAGGAATCTCTCGCTTGGCATATGTGTCAACACTGACTGGCACATTATTCTGTTGTAATATTGTATTATCATAAAGAAGTGCCCGATAAATCTTACAAGTACATGAGTCTTAAAGATTGCAACACTTGTTCTACATAATCCCACAGAGGTCTAAGTTGCTAAACTTACATTACACTTTGGAATAATTTTAAGAGAGTAAGGATTCCAAAGTTTGGAATGTCTTTGTAAGAGGAAACCTGAATGTATAGAACTGTATCTACAAAGGTGTCTAAGAGCATCCATACAAATTGTGAATGAGCCTACAACTTGACAATTTAAACAAATTTAAAGCTCCATTTGAGAGATACTTATGGATTGATGTGATACATGTATACCTTGAGTGATTTTGAGTAGATTCCTTAACTTTGCAACATGAAGGTCCCCAACATTCAAAGTGTTAGACACTTTGAATGGTAGAATGAGAAGGAAGGGCAATGACCAGAGGGGCCAGTCATAAAAGGCGCAGTGTTTAAAGGTTACCAGGACATTCTAGGCACGGTAGAACAAGTTTTTTCTAGTTTGGGTAATTTTCCACTATGGGTAACTTTCTAGTTTGTGTAATGAAGTATGATGATACTTGTAAGCTGTCTCACCGTTTATATGCACTTCCAATCCAAGAATGTTTACCAAATCTGTTAACATGAGCTAGGTAGATTGGAGTGCATACTGTATGTTCATAGGAGAAAGGTTAGTACCATCGTTGGTACAGTAAACAGCCGAATCAATGAGTTTTGTGGTTTCTATTCAACCTTCTACACAACAAAAGTATCAATCCAACCAAAATGAGTTCTTATCAACTTCTATATACTCTACAGTAATCACAGCAAAAAGATATAATGCTCCTTTTGTGGTAACAGTTTTAACAAAAGAAATTAGCAAATAATAATACAAAGGAAATTGAATGAGTAACTCTCTACTCGGAAATTCCTTTTATGCTACAAGCAATATAAACAGATGTATATCTCATATGTGATCCTGTTAGTTCAAAGTCATTGTACAGTGAAGCATCTCAGAGATACTTCAACAAAACAGAAGGGGGCAAAAAGAAAGAATAAAAGTGAATTAAAAGGTTACCCATAAATGGGACATGGGAGGGTGCAGTAAAGGTATTGTACAGGTTATATGGGATATGGGTGCAGGTAGTAAAGGTATTGCACATGTATGTTATATGGGTCATGGGTGGGTGCAGTAAAGGTATTACACATGTTAAATTGGACATGGGTAGGTGCAATAAAGGTATTGTACATGTTATATGGGACATGGGTGGGTGCAGTGAAGGTATTGTACATGTTATATGGGTCATGGGTGGGTGCAGTAAAGGTATTGCACGTGTTATATGGGACAAGGGTGGGTGCAGCAGTACTTAATTTATTGTGAATACATGTTATATGGGACAAGTTACATGGGTGCGTAGCATAAATGAGTTACTGTATGTTGTTTCAGTGCAGATATATATGTAAATGGGCCAGAAAATCAACAACGATGATGAAAGTCAATATCTGATTTTTGAGAATGACGACCGTGACAAAACTACTATATAAGTTTAGAATGAAGAGGGAATAAGCATTGCCTTATAGGAGTGGGCCAATGGAGTTGTAGTCTTACAATGTAACCAAAATAATGTACAGACTGTATGGTCATAAATGGGAAATTGTACCTAAAGTTGAGTCAGGTTGAGACAGGTCGAGACAGGTCAAGCCAGGTCAAGAAAGGTCGAGAAAGGTCGAGAAAGGTCTAGAGGGGCAGAGTACATCTCTCACTTTCTCTTTCATGCTCTCTACAGTACACACTGGTAGTGCCATTAAAGTACAACATTCTACCATATGTACCTATAGATACAAGCTCCCATGGCTCTGCACGTATTGCATGATGTCCATAACAAATATGGCATATTCTGATTCAGGAGTTTTACACGTTAAATTCTGGTCAGTCATTATGACTACAAGGTCAATGAACGTCCCAGAAATTTTCTTAAGGTAAAATATA